>PVJH01005777.1:0-108275 GCA_004026705.1 Nesogale talazaci
CCCCCACCCCACCCCAAGTCTCACAGAAGAAGGTGGCTCATCACATCGGGACAATGATTGTCACAATTCCTAAGTCAATGGAGCAGTTTCTCGTCTTAAGATCTTTTTGATTTGAATTAAATTTCTTTAATGAAAGATAACTGGAAATTGAGAATGAGCACAGTTTCTACTAGAACCTAAAATTTCGGCTCCTCCAGTAGCTGAAGTCTATTTCGCCCCCTAGTGGATGCAAACCAGCGGCTTAGACTGAAGCCCACAAGCTATTATTAGCTTGTTTATTAGCATTGTGACAAACCTGTCTGTTCCTTCTAGTCAATACGGCCTCATAATGACTCTGTAAATCAGAGTAGAACTGCCCCCAGACGGTTTCCTAGGCTATAACCTTACAGCACTGATCTCCCGGTCTCTTCTCCCAAGAGATCGATAGTGTATTTGAAGCAAAGACCTTCCTGTTAGCACTTGAATAATCTTATTTCTTCTCATTCCAGTCCTCCCCAGGGGAATTCTCTGGAGAGTGTCAGATGTAAAGGAAGTGCCCAAATTGGAAGAGGAGCTTTGAGGTTGTTGTTGTTGCTGTTGTTGTCGTTTTTAAACAGGCCCCTCTGTAAAATTCTGGGTTTTGAGTGAGAAAGTATGTATGCATGCATATTATGTATGCATACATGTATACTAAATAACAAAAAATGTTATGACATTTATATACCATCTGCAACATATTTCATAGATTCAGCAGATACATTGAAGAGCTATTAGCGACAAAAATGTATGTTCTTCTGTGCATAATACTTCATAGATGTGAAAGAAAGAAAAATAGTTACAAAGTCTCTAAGACAGAAAAGCGATTAGTCTATGTGAAAACAACAATAACAACAAAATGGAGGAAGTGGTAGAATATGAGGTCAGAGAAGGGGAGGGGTTGGGTCCAGACTGGACAGCATCTTCTTGACTAAGGTAACGACCTTGGATTTCACGCTGAATGTGATAGAATGCCGGGGTGGAGGTGTGGGGGGTGGGGGAGGAGTTGGAGCACAGGAATGTCAGAAGCTGGATTATTTAAATATATATATATATATATATATATAAAATCTCCTGTTGTGTGGAGAAACGTGGGGACATCAGTTATGTTCACTGTCATAAATGCAGGCACAAGATAATTCTCCTCTGACTCATAACCACACCATAGGCCAGAGTATAATGACCCCCCTAGGGTTTCTAAGGCGATAAATATTCATAGAAACAGAGGGTCTCACCTTTCTCCCTCTGAGTGGCTGAGCAAACGGTGGGCATGGGGGTGGGGTGAACCACTCAGAAGTTTTCCTTCTCTAGAGAAACTAGCCAAACACAGCAGATAAAGACCGAGGAATTGTTTTTGATCACAACTATCGTGGTTGTCAGATCATAATATGGACTTTTTTATCAAAAAATGGGAGTGGGGAGAATGAGGGTTTATGTTCCGAAGATGTGGTACCCCAGAACATTTGTTCATGATACCGTGCACCTGCTTACTGTCCGCTGTGGATTGCTGTGTGTTCAGGGGAAGTTCCACCTCCTGGAGTCTCCACATCAGTCACAGGATGGGCACAGCACACACCTGCCCACATTTGTTAATGAAAGTGATGATGGTTCTGAACAACACTGTTGAGTTCACACTTTTGAATATTATTATATTTTGCTTCATTTTAATAAATATTTTAGCATACTGGCACTATTTGGTTCCATGTGATGTTGCTGTTTTTTATTTTCCCACTCTAAAAACTAGATGCGTCTGATGGTCCAAAAAATACAGTACGGACATGCTCACTCATTTTTTTCAAGAGTAGCAAGGGTCTAAGAGAATGTCATTGGGAAACCTTACCTCATTCACCTAACAGCCTTGATTTTGCCCCTCCAGACTTCTTTTTGTTCCCCAAACTCAAAGAACATTTCAAAGAAATATAATGTCTGTCCCTTGAGAATGCCAAATGGTGGGTTTGTTGTGGCGTACATTAGAGGACAGAGTTATTTGGAAGAAAGGCTAGAGAGAGAGAAATACCACCCTCTGAAGTGTATACATTTATCTTGCCTTGAGGGCGCCTAATGAATGGTGGCCCGAGACAATCCATGAACTTACTACTTTAATGCTTTCCTTCCTTTATGATGGCATATGTTAATCTGATAGGTCTAGTTCTGAAATTGTGAATGAGTACTTTTGAAAGTTTTATCACCAGCCCTCATTGTTTGTGTAGATATTGTCTCGTCACTTAAGTGTGTAATCTGTGCAAATCAAAGTACAAATCATGTGTTGCAGTTTGCAGCTCCTCAATCAGCTGTGTTTTCAATTCTGTACCATTGGCGAAATTAATGACACTATCAAGGGAATTACCCTATGTCCCAGCGGGATTATTGATAGCATTCTCTAACATAAAATGATAGTGAAGTCTCTGAAACAAAATGTTTAACAAGCTGATGAAGCCCTGGGAGCACTCATTTATCTATAGCGGGAAATATGGAAGACAGCCAGGATAGTTAGCTTTATTGTGCCAACGAGATTTCCTAGAAGCATGTGGGCAGAATAGAATCAGGTCAGAGCTTGATTGGATGCAATGAATGACTTTCTGAGACTGGCCCCCTTTTCTTTCTCCCTGGTGATCAGACCAGCACACTGCTGCCTGAGCTAGCCCTTTGTCTCAACTGTGCTGGTCGAGTCAATGCCTGAATCTTGTTGCCTTACCCTGTGTACGTCTTTAGCTGTTCCATCAAGACCTGCTTTGCCATTCATTTTTTTAATTTGGAGATCATTTTATTGAGGACTCTCAGAGCTCTTATAATGAACCATACCTCAATTGCATCAAGCATATTTGTACATATGTTGCCATCATTATTTCCCAGACATTTACTTTCTAATGAACCCTTGGTATCGGCTTCTCTTTTTTCCCTCCAGTCCCCCCACCCCCACCCCATCCTCATGACCCCTTCATAAATTAAAAATTATTATTATTTTTATATCTTACACTGACCCATTGTCTCTCTTCCCCCAAGGTTTCTGTTGTTCACCACCCCTGAAAAGGGCAGTGGTGGTGGTGATTATATGTTGATTATCACAATCGGTTTCCCCTTCCTCCCCTCCTCTCTCCACCTCCCTCTTCTCCTCCTGGTATCAATACTCCCATTCTTATGCCTGGTGTGTTGTGGACTCATCTCTTAGCTGTATCTAGGCACATGCTCTGGACTAGTCCACAGGGAAAGGTAGTACTAGGGTCATGATAGTGGGGAGGGGGGTGAGGAAGACTCAAGGAACCAGAGGAGAAGTGTGTATTTCACTGTGCTTTATGGCACCCTGATTGACTCATCCTTTCCCTGTCACCCCTCTTTGAGGGGATGTCCAATTGTCAAAAAGTGGGCTTCGGATCTCTGTCCCAACCCCCTCTCCTTCTCAATAATATGATTGCTTGTTTGTTTGTTTGGAGTCTTCTAATGCCTGTTACCCAGTCCTGGTGACACCTCATGATCTCACAGGCTGAGATCGTGTTTTTCATGCTGGCTTGCTGCTTTTCTGCTAGATGGCCACTTCTTTATCTTCAAACCTTAAGATCCCAAATGCTATATCTTTTGAAAGCTGGGCACCATCAGCTTTCTTCACCACATTTTCTTGTGCATCCATTTTGTCTTCAGCTATTGTGCGGGGAGGGTGAACATCACAGAATGTCAGGCTTTTAGAACAAAGTGCTCTTTAATTGAGGGGGGAGGGACATGAGCAGAAGCTTGAAGTCCATCCCAACCTCAATGTATTGCCATATATACATATGTAACTAGGCCAATGCCTCTGTTCTTATGAACTGATGTATTTACCTCTATACACACCTATACTTATACCTATATCCTTAGTTTTGCTTCCTAGTTCTTTTCTGTTTCCTGTTATCTTTTCCCTGTCCCACCATCTACTCACCCTACTTCCACCTCTTAGCATTTCCTCTCAGCTAGATTGCTGTTGCCATAACACCCTCAGGATCTCTACATCCTCCTTGTTGTTGATTTTAATTCCCGAGCTATTTCCCTGCCTATGGTGTTATTTGCTCACTGCTCCTTTCCCCACCTCTTTTTCCCCTAATCCCTCCAGGACCATCGTTTCCATTGCTTTCTTCTCAAGCCTCCTTTCCATGTCTGTCTTATATAAGCATTTGCCACACTTCTTCGGGTTCCCTTCTGACCACTTCACTACACTCCTGTACTACTGGCCTCTGCGACACTTCAACTTCTCATCTTCCTGCTATTGCTGCCCAGCCTGCTTGTCTTGCCTGAGGACAGACTGCACTGTCTGTTGCCTCGGCCTTATACCAACAGCACAAGTGAGTTGAAGGATCTTCAGTATATTAACGGTTCCACAACACAAAGTTGAACTAGCCCTCTGTACTACTGTGTGGACTAGTTAGTTGTTATATTCCTTCTCACTATCTAAATCTACCCTTTTATATATATAAAATTATAACTGTGGCTGAGTCTCAGTGGTGTAAGTGGTTGAGTGTGGGACTGCGGCCCACGGGCTTGGTGCTTCAAATCCAGCGGCGGCTCTCAGGAGCAGCACTGGGTAGCTCCCATGACCACCAGAGGGCAGTGATGCCAAAAAAAAAAATTATAACCGTGTTTATTTTGTTTCTCTATAGAGAACCCTGCCTAACACAATAGCTAATTGGCCAATTGACTGGAAGAGATCCATTTTTGTACCCATTCCAAAGAAAGGTGACACAACAGAATGTTCAAATTATAGATCAATATCACACGCCAATAAAATGTTGCTGAAGATCAGCCAAAAACAGTTGCAACAGATTATTAACAAGGCAGTGCCCGATGTTCAGGTCAGATTCAGAAGAGGACTCGGAACAAGGGATAGCAGCACTGATCTTAGCTAAAAGCTGAGACTACCAGAAAAATGTTTGTGTTTTACTTGTAAAGGCATTCAGCCATGGCATTCAATGTGGATCATAACTAACTATGAGTAGTATTGAGAAGAATGAGAATTCTGAAGAATGAGAATTCTAAAACAATGCATTGTTCTCTTAGAGAACTTGTAGAGGGGTCAAACAGCAGCTATGCAAGCAGAAAAACATAATAACTGCAATGTCTAACATCTGGAAATGTGTGTGTCAAGGTTGCTGTATATACTCATGTGTAAGTGGAATTTTTCCATATATTTTGATGCAGTTTTGTGGTAAAAATTAAGTGCCTCAAGGGTATTTATAGAATTCATGATTCTCACCTTCCCAACATGATTGCTGAAGACAAAGCAGGTGCATAAGAAAATGTGGTGAAGAAAACTGATAGTGCCCAGCTGGAGCCTTAAAGACTTGAAGACAAACAAACAGCTGAGAAGCGACAAAGCCCACATGGAAGAAGTACACCAGCCTGTATGATCACCGGGTGCCAAAGGGATCAGGGATCAGGCATCAAAGAACAAAAATCACATTATTGTGTATTCACCTTCCCAACACCATCCCTGAAGGCAAATGGGTGCATAAACAAATAAGATGAAGAAAGTTGATGGTGCCCAGCAATCAAAAAATAAAGTGTCTGGGGTCTTAAAGTTTTGAAGGCAAGCAAGCGGCCATCTAGCTGAGAAGCAAGAAAGTCCACATAGTTGAAGCACATCAATCTGTGTGTTCACGAAGTGTCAATAGGATCAGATAGCAGGCATCAAAGAACAAAAATTCATAGAATTGTGAACAAAGGAGAGTGAAGGTTGAGGATCCAAAGCCCACCTGTAGGCAACTGAATATTCCCTTACAGAAGGATCGTCAGAAGGAGATGAGTCAGTCAGGATGCAGAATAGCAACAATGAAACATACAATCTTCCTCTAGTTCATAAATGCTTCCTCCCCCTAAATATCATGATACCAATTCTATCTTACAAATTCGGCTAGATCAGCGTATATACACTGGTACAGACAAGAACTGGAAATACAGGGAATCCAAGATAGATGATCCCTTCAGGACCATTGCTGAAAGTGGAGATACCAGGAGGGTGGAGGGAGGGTGGAGTAGAATGGGGGAACCTATTACAAAGAGCTACATATAACCTTCTCCCCTGGGGATGGGAAATGTTAGACAGTGTACGATATGACAAAATAATAATAATAATTTGTAAATTATCAAGGGCTCATGAGGAAGGCATTCGGGGATAGAGGAGGAAAAATGAGGAGCTGATACCAAGGGCTAAATAGAAAGAAAATGTTTTGAGAATGATGAGAGCAAAAAATATACAAATGTGCTTGATACAATGGATGCGTATATATGGATTGTGATGAGTTTTAACAAGCCCCCAATTTAAAAATAAAGGGGGATGTATTAAAAAGAAGAAAAGAAAATCATGAAAAAAAAACTTGAAGCAATTACTATTGAAGATGAAAGAGCTCCTTCAATATGGATTACAATTCCATGTAAAGAAAACAAAAGTTCTCACAACTGTGCCCAAAAACAGCATGAGGATCAATGAAGAAAAATGGAAGTTGTCAAGGATTTCATTGTACTGGTACCCACAAGCGGCAGTCAAGAGATAAATAACATTTTACTTTGAGTAAACTTATTGTGTGTGTGTGTGTGTGTGTGTATGACCCTGTCATGGAGCTGATTCTGACTCATAAAACTCACTGCCACCTCCTGACCCGTGAAACGTTGAGGGCGCTGTGCCCACTCAGAACAGCCAATGCACAGAGAGGGCCAGCTTCACGATGAGACACGACATCCCTTGCTGACCCATGGCCCTACGAGGGACAACACTGGAGACACAATGTCGGGACTGCACCCAGTCTGACCCTTCCACAAAGAGGCAAACAGTAAGGATGTGCACTGGAGCAGCAGGGGGAGCAGAGCATGGAGGTCCCAAGCAAGAGCCAAGGATAGGCTTTGGGGCCAGGGCATGGGACCCCAGTCAGACTCAACTGGAGGTCACTCCTAGAGGTCTGCAAACAGA
Organism: Nesogale talazaci; assembly: GCA_004026705.1. Lineage (NCBI taxonomy): Eukaryota > Metazoa > Chordata > Mammalia > Afrosoricida > Tenrecidae > Nesogale > Nesogale talazaci. Next base: position 6,944 of record PVJH01005777.1, read on the forward strand.
CCTTGAACTATGTACAGGTTTTTCGTTTTTATTATTTTATTATTTATATTTTTCTCGTTGTAGTCATCATTTTGTTTTCTTTTGATGCTTCATCTTGCTATGTCTTGTGTTTTGGTGCGCATCATTATCTCTGCAGGTCTATCTAGATAAGGTAGTCTGCTTGAACAGTCTAGAGGAGAAAACAAGAAGATTGATGGTTCAGAGGTCAGGGGAGGACATGGGAGAGAGGGAGGTCAGGGAAAGGAGGAGGTGTTGACCAAACCAGGGACAAGGGAACAACAAGTAACCCAAAGTCAGTGGCAAACAGGGTGTGAGAGGCCTGGTATGGAGTAAGGTAAGGTAACCGAGAGAAATTACTGAAAGGAAAATGAAGGCTGAGCATGATAGGAGGACAAGAGAAAAGTAAAAGAAAATAGAGGAAAGAAGTAGGAAGCAAAGGGCATTTATAATGGTCTAAATATAAGCATGTACATAAGTAAATATATTTATATATGATAATGGGGAAATATATCTACTGGCATATATTTATAGGGTTAGCATTAAAGTGGCAGATGGACATTGGGCCTCCACTCAAGCACTTCCTCAGTGCAAGAAAATTTTGTTATATTAAATTGGCATTCCATGATGTTCACTGTCCCAACATGATCGTTGTGCATAAACAAAAGTGGAGAAGAAAACTGATGATACCCAGGTACCAAAAGATATAGCAGCAACAGCTCTCCAGGAGCAAGGCTGGGCTTCCTACTCACTACTGAGATAGTGATGTCACACATTAAAAAAAAGATATAGCATTTTGGGTCTTAAAGGTTTGAAGGTAAACAGCAGCCATCTAGCTCAGAAACAACAAAGTTCTCATGGAAGAAGCACATCAGTCTGTGTGATGAGGAGGTGTTGAAAGGATCAGGAATCAAGCATCAAAAGACATAATATCATATCATTGTGTGTCTACCTTTGCGTTATGATCGCTGAAGACAAATAGATGTATAAGCAAATGTGGTGAAGAAAGTTGATGGTGCCCAGCTATCAAAAGACATAGTATCTGAGGTCTTAAAAGTTTTGAAGGTAAACAAGCAGCCATCTAGCTCAGAAGCAAAAAAGCCCGCGTGGAGGAAACACACCAAACTGTGTGACCATGAGGTATCTAAGGGATTAGGTATCAGACATCAAAGAGCTAAAAATTATATTATTGTAAATGAGGGGAAGTACAGGTTGGGGAACTGAGGCCCATCTGTAGGTAACAGACTTCCTCTTACAGAGGGGTCTTGGGAAGGAGACAAACCAATTAGGGTGACGTGTAGCAATGATGAAATGTACAACTTTCCTCGAGTTCTTCAATGCCTCCTCCTCCCCTTTCATGATCCTAATTCTACTTTATAAATCTGGCTAGACCAGAGGATGTACCCTGGTACAGATAGGAACCAAACGCATAGGGAATCCAGGACAGATGATCCCTTCAGGACCAGTGGTGATACTGGCAGGATGGAGGGAAGGTGCAGTAGAAGGGGGGAACCAATTATAAGGACCTGCATATAACTCTTCCTGGAGTATGGACAACAGGGAAGTGTGTGAAGGGAAGCATCAGACAGTGTAAGACATGACAGAGTTATAATAATTTATAAGTTATCAAAGGTTCATGAGGGAGAGGGGAGAAGGGAGGGAGGGGGAAAAACGTGGAGCTGATGCAAAGTGCTTAAAAAGAAAGCAAGTGGGCTGAGCCCCGGTGGCGTAGTGGTTGTGCGCGGGACTGCGGCCCACTGGGATGGAGGTTCAATTCCAGCTCCATGGAGCAAAGGCTGGGCCTCCTACTCCCACCACCTGAGGGCAATGATGCAAAAAAAAAAAAAAAAAAGAAGAAAGTGTTTTGAGAATGATGGGGGCGACATGTACAAATGTGCTTGACATACAATGGATATATGTATGGATTGTGATTAAAAACTCTATGAGCCCCCAATAAAAGGTTTTTTTAAAACTCATTGTTATCAAATCAATTTCAACCCATAGTGACCCTATTTTGCAGTTTCTGAGGCTGTAGTGCAGCAGGTGTGGGCTCAAGCTGCTGGCCTTGAGATTAGCAGGCCTGCACATAACCCGCTGCTCTACCAGGGTCCCTCTAGAAGGCTATAAGGGGACCGAGACCCTCATAATTCTCCCTCGGAGCAGATGATGGGTTCAGCCTTTTGGTTAACAGCAATGCTTGCCCAAGGCTGCCACGAAGGTGACCCAACACAGAGCAAAAGAGAACTACTATTTAAGTTTCTAAGACTAAATTGATGAATGCACACAGCCTGCTCTTTGTCCTACAGAGGAGCTGGTGGTGTGGGCCCCCCAAGTTGGCAGTTGCCAGAGCACCTTAGATGCAGATAGAGGTACACAGACTTCATCCAATCACTCTTACCTAGTTTTCCTGTTCTTATAAATGTGCTTGTCTCCAATCTTGAAAGAACTTGCCTTCCACCTTGTTACCTACTCAGACTCTACCCTGCCGCCAAGGTCTCACCTTCCTGCTTTTCCTCAGCATTTTATGGCATCTTCTCCCTTCGCCCTCACGTGACTTTTCCCCAAAGGAAAGAAATGGATTTTTAATAACCAGGTTCATGGATCTTCACTTACTCACTAGTCAGCAGTATTTGACATTATGAACTATCTCTCTCATGAAACTTTTATACTACCTTTCTTCAACACTACCCAGGCCTCTAATATTTCTCATATCTTTCTGATCTCCTTTCTTGACTTTTTACATCTTCTTGTACATTCAAGCTCCCATATTCAGGACCTTTCCTCTTCCCAACACCTCCTCCCCCCCAAAAGAAAAAAACCTTTATTGCCATCGAGTCAATTCTCTCTCATAGTGACCCCATAATGACCCCAATGTTACTTATTTTAGCCATACCTGCATCTCTGCAAGCCATTTCAAAAACAGAACTTTCAGAAAGTGCATGAATTATTTATTTTTCAATAACTAACTTATCTGCGTCTAATACTGCAAGTAGTGTTTACTGCTCAATCCTAGGAAAACTATTCCCATCACATCATCTAGTTTTGAATCTCTGTTACAATTTCCAGGAAATAGCAGTAAAGCAACTTTATTTTACAAAACCAGTACACTGCAACAATGTGACAATGAATTATAATTATTTCCAAAATATCACAAAAACCCTCAGATTGACATTCCAAATGACTTAGGGCCCCAAAAGAAACTAATGACCTCTTAAGAGACAGATTCTGATCTCATTACTCAGATAGATAGATAGATAGATAGATAGATAGATAGATAGATAGATAGATAAAATTGGGGATCCTTACAGCTCTTGTAACAATCCACAATCCATACATCAATTGCACCAGGCACATTTGTATGTATGTTTCCATCATCATTTCTGAAACATTTTCTTTCTACTAGAGTCCTTGGTATCAGCTCTTTTTCCCTTCTTTCCCCACCCTCACACTCTCGTGAACCCTTGATAAATTATAAATTATTATTATTTTCACATCTTACACCTTCCGCTGTCTCCCTTTGCCCACGTTTCTGTTGTTCGTTCCAGGGGGAGGGGGAGGATTGTATGTCAATCGTTGAGATTGGTTCCCTTTTCTTTCACCTTCTCCCTACCGTCATGGTATCACTACTCCCATTATTGTTACTGAAAGGTTTATCTGTCCTGTATTCTGTATGTCAAGAGCTCTATCTGTACCAGTGTACGTGCTCCAATCTAGCCGGGTTTATAAGGTATAAGAGGAGGTCATGATAGTTTGGGGCAGGGGGCAGGAAGCATTAAAGAACTAGAGGAATGTTGTGTGTTTCCTTGGTGCTATACTGTACCCTGCTGGGTTCGTCCCTCCTGTGAGGGGATGTCCAATTGTCTACAGATGGGCTTTGGGTCTCCACTCTGACCCCCTTCAATCATGTAGATATGATTTGTTTTCAATCATATAGATATGATTTGTTTGTTTGGGGTCTTCTGATGTCTGGTACCTGATCTCATTGACACCTCAGGATCACACAGGCTGGTGTGCTTCTTCCATGTGGGCTTGGTTGCTAAGGCACTTTGTCATCAATCAAACCAACATCTAACTTATCTTTTTCACAAAACTACCTGGCTCCTCTACCTGATGTCCGATTTTGTAATTGGTTCCACCCAAAGTCTGAGCCTATTTAATTCACCCTCCAACATATTTTATACAGGGTAATACAATTAATACACCTCTGAAATAGGAGTGACACATACATGGGACTTGGGGACATTTGCTGGTTGCAATATGGACACAGTTCCACCAGGTGTGCATAGTATCTTGAGCTAACCAAAATTCCCTTAAGGGCAAGAAATTCCTCCCCCATTTAAAAAAAAAACACCTATTTGAAAACAACACACTATACCAATTAGACATTTTAATACTCTGCCATTTTATTCTTCGTGTTCTGAAATCAAGGAATTCACTTTCCACTGCTAAACAGTTTTATCCTGCATGTCACTGAACCGGAAGTCTCTGCCTCCTGGATGTTAAGCTCTGTGCACATAACTTGGTTCACTGGTCACATCATTTCATTTACGTAAGTTCATCACCTCATATCCACAATCATTTTAATAAGGTCCACTGGGGCACCCAGCTCCCTTTGTTAGCCAGCATGCTTCCCACGGAGAATCATTTAGGAACTAAAGAGTAATCAATGAGAACAAGAGTTATAATGAATCGCTCGAGGCATCCTCTGGTCTCCTCTGTGATGCTCGCTTGGGCCAGAGGAACACAGGAGATTAATTAAAAAGTTGTGTTTCCCTCTGGGCCCCTGTAAGAGCTGGTCCCTCCTGACTGATAACTTATCAGACATAACCAAGTGCTACACTTCTTCCTTTCCAGAAATTTTTGTGCTTTCCGATGACAAACACCGAACCCCTTGAGTGCATTTAACTCAGCAGACCTGAAGTGAATTAGTAACCTATAATCCTATTCCTCTGTGCACAGCTTTCTCCATCGTTAAGAGAAAGCACAGGGTGCAATGAGGATTTCTAATCTAGATTTTAGCCAACTGTTTCACCAGGCCCTGTGTGAGTCGTTAGCTCATCCAATTTACTTTTTCCCTTTTCTCTCCAGCTGAATTGATCTACGATCTTAGGACCAATTAGGGATGCAAGTCAAGATAATAAATTCTCAGCAGCTATGAAATTTGAAGCTAGAAAATGTCTCAGAGTCCACTTGCTGTAGCACATTCATTTCATGGGACAGAGCACGAAGACTCCAGGTGTTGTACAACTTGCCTGAAGCCATCCAGAAACCTGTGACTGAACCAGATCTATGAATACAACTCTGCTCTCTTAGATCTGTGTTCTTCGGAAAATGTGATGGCTGACACTTCTCCCTTTGAGCTTTCTACATCTCTCTCCTGTTTCTCCTGTTGTTTCCAGTCACACTACCATTATTATTATTAACTCATGCCCCTAGTGATACCATAGTTTCCCAATCTTGGCTTTCATGCTACAGGCATTTTTACATCCATTCCATTCTGCCGTGAATTACTTCATATGGTTCTTTTGGCCATCGTCTTTGTAACTCCCACCAAGTGACTGGGTAGGACTATGCAAAGGTTAAGTGTTTGTGGCTTACCAAAGATACTGGATAGCTTGCTAATAATGGGAAGAAGACATATGGCCCTTGAACATAGACCCATGAGAGTGAAGCATATAGAACCCCAATGTAGGGACTTCGTTTTGCCATCCTGCTAGGTTTTATATAAGCCATCTCAGAAGCAGAAAGAGGGGATCCCCTTACTATCAAGGAGGAAAATACAGTAGTTGAGTAGAGATCCAATGTACATCTGCCGACTTCCTACTAAACCTACAAATATATGTACATAGATCTATTTCTCCATCAACATATATATAAATACTTACATACGTACATGCCTGTATTTAGACCTCTATAAATGCCCTTTGCCTCCTAGTTCTTTACTTCCTCAACACAAGAACATTTTGTTCTATTAACGTGGCATTCCACAATGTTCACCTTCCCAACACGATCGCTGAAGACAAAGCGAGTACATAAGCAAATGTGGTGAACAAAGCTGATGGTGCTCAGCTATCAAAAGATACAGTGTCTGGAGTCTTAAAGGCTTAAAGATAAACAAATGGCCAGTTGAAAAGCAACAAAGTCCACATGTGTGGCCATGCGGTGTCGATAGGATCAGGTATCAGGCATCAAAGACTCAGAGCAAAAAATTATACCGTTGTAAATGAGGAGGAGTAGAGAGTGGAGACCCAAAGTCAATCTGTAGACAACTGAACATTCCCTTACAGAAGGGTCGCAGTGAGGAGATGAGCCAGCCAGGATGCAGTATAGCACTAATGAAACATAACTTTCCTCTTGTTCTTTAATGTTTCCTCCTCCCCCCCCACCACCACTATTATGATCCCAATTTTACCCTACAAATCTGGCTAGACCAGAGCACGTGCACCCATACAGATAAGAGCTGGAAAAGCAGGGAATCCAGGACAGATAAGCCCCTCCAATAGACAGTAGCTATACCAGGAGGTAAAGGGTAAGGTAGGGGGAAGAAAAGGGAAACATTCACAATGATCTATCTATAACCCCCTCTCAGGGGGAAGAACAGAAAAGTGGGCAAAGGGAGACATAGGTCAGTGTAAGACATGAAAAAGTAATACTAATTTATAAATTATCAAGGTGGAGAGAGAAAGGGTGGAGGAGGGGGAATGAGAAGCTGATACCAAGGGCTCAAGTAGAAAGAAAAATATTTTGAAAATGATGATGGCAACAAAGGTACAAATGTGCTTGACACAACAGATGGATGTGTGGATTGTGGGAAGAGTTGTACGAGCCCCCAATTAAATGAATTTTTAAAATAAATAAGAAAGAAAAGACAGTGAAGCATGTCCTTTGGATCCAGAGAATCCTATGATCGGCAAACTCCTCAATCCATGTCATAGAGATATGTGACACAAGAAGCAGCAGAGAGTTGGGAGAGATGTGGAAGTAAACCAAGAGGATGAGACAGAGCAATGGGATTCACAACCCACAAAGCAAGAAAGCCGAATGCCTTCAGACAGGAATGAATCAACAGGGGAGCTAGGTTTGCTGACAGCTAAAGCTGAGCAACTTCAGCCCTAGGCTTACTGGGGAGTGAGTATTAATAAGCAGAGCTACTTGCCCAAGAAGAGCAGAGGCCAAAGGGCCACATGGCTAGAACGCTGAAGGCTAAAAAAGCTTTGTAACACTTGTCTGATCAGAGACCTGAACATGTCTGCAAATAAAGCTCATAGAAGGCTGGCCTGACCAAAGAATTGTATCCTGAGCATTCCTGGTCCTGGTTTGTAACCAAATGCTTCCATAATTAACTTCATAATTGTAAGCAAGGTCTGTGAGTTCAGTGTGACCATTACAATGAATTCTGGCAGCTAGTAGAAAGAGCTGTAAGAAGGATAGTTGGGATGAGAACTGGTGAAGAAGATTGGTGGGTAGAAACATATCTGACCTCCACCTCATAGAAATTGACCTTAGGTTGAGGTTGAGCTTGATTCTTTTATCTTTTTTGTGAAGTCAAAGGTCAGACACTGCCTCCATGCCATTTTTATAACCAATATCAAAATAATCATGGTAAACCGAGAAAAGATTGATTTTGTCAAGGATTTCATCTTGCTTGAATCCACAATCCATGCCATAGAAGCAGCACTCAAGAGATCAAATAATGCATTGCATGGAGGAAACCTGCAACACAAGACCTCTTTAAAGAGCTGAAACATAAAAAGGTTACTTTGAGGACTAAGGCACGCCTGACCCAAGCCATAGTACTTTTATATCATGTCATATGCATGCAAAAGTTGGGCATTGTAGAAGGAAGACTGAAGCAAAATCAATGCATTTGAATTATGGTTCTGGTAAAGAGTATCAAAGCTATTGTGGACTGGCAAAAGAACAAACACATCCATCTTGGAAGAAGTGTAGCCAGGAGACAAGATTCTATCTCCTGTGATTTAGGCATGTTGTCAGGAGAGACGAGCCCTTGGAGAAAGGCGTCATGCTTGATAAGGCACAGGAGCAGCAAAAAAGAAGAAGTCAGAAGACAAGCTGGACTGCATGGAATAGGCTCAAACACAGGAATAATGGCAATGATGGGTCAGGGCTGGGCAGTGTTTCCTTCTGTTGTGCATAGGGTCACAATCAGTCAGAACCGAGTCCATGGCCCCCAACAACAACCTCCAAAGAATCTTCCTAAAAGATCATGTCACAGTCTGCTTAATAAACAGATCATCTTGATAGCATTGGATAATCTTAATATTGCCACACTGCTTAATTATCCATGCTGTATTAAGTGGCATGGAATCTAATGAGATTTTATTTGTTAAAATTTTCTATTTAAAGAATAGAAATTTAGGGCTGAGCCCCAGTGGTGTAAGTGGTTGAGTGCGCACTGCGGCCACCGAGCTTGGCGGTTCAAATCCAGTGGCAGCTCTCAGGAGCAGCACTGGGTAGAGCCCATGAGCACCAGAGGCAGTGATGCCCACCCAAAAAAAATGAAAAAAAAAGAATAGAAATTTGTCTCCATCATTAAACCATTTTATCCTTTCTAGGTTCTTATATGTAATCCACTGCCATCAAGTCAATTCTGATGCAAGGCAACTCTAGGGGATGAATTATAACTGCCTCATAAAATTTCCAGGGCTGTAAATACTAATGGAAAGCAAACTACCTCATTTTTCTCCTGAGGATCAGGCTGTGGGTTCAAACATCAACCTTTCATTTTAGCAGTCTAATGCTTATGCCACCGGATCACTGAGGCTCCTTAGAGTCTTACACAAAGCAGCATTTATTCTAGGTTTTTTCTTTTGCCCCACGTATTTTTCCATCAGTTTTACATACTCCACCTCCTTTTTACCAACCACACCCTCATAAGTTACAAAGCCAGAGTCTTATCACGGTGACTTGACCCTAAAAAGAATTAAACTATTGATACAAGAAACTGTACACCTGAAGTTCAAGATAATCTTGAAAAAAACTAGACCCAAAAAATACATATGCCATTGCTTCATATCCATTTATATAAGAGGGTAAACATGTCAATGAATTGATAGCAACAAAAAATTATCCATTGTAGCCTTGGGTAGGGATTTGGGGGAAAACGAAAGGAAATTACAAAGAAGCACAAGAAAATTTTGAGGGTCACAGTATATTCATAAATTTAATCGCGATATGGTTTCATGCATGTATATTCTTCAGAACTCATTTACCCGTATGCATTAAGCACATTCAATTCATTATATACCAATTACACTTCAATAAAACTGCTAGGGAGAAAAAGAAACAGCAAACTTATTTGTTTGTTTGTTTTGCTTGGGGAGGGGTTGTTTGTTTTGTTTTTGTTTTTTGAGCATCACTGCCCTCTGGTGGGAGTAGGAAGCCCAGCCTTGCTCCTGGAGAGCTGCTGCTGGATTTGAACTGCCAAGCAAGTGGGCCGCAGTCCCGCACTCAACCACTATACCACCAGGACTCAGCCCTGCAAACTTTTTTTTTTAATCATTTTATTGGAGGCTCATACAAACTCATCATAATACATACGTACATACATACATACATTGTTTCAAGCACATTTGTACATTTATTTCCATCATCTTCTTCAAAACATCTTCTTTCTACTTAAACCCTTGTATCAGTTTTTCATTTTCCCCCTCCTCCTCCACCCTCTCTTTCTCATGAACCCTTGATAATTTATAAATTATTATTATTTTTTCATGTCTTACACTGACCAATTATCTCTTCACCCATGTTTCTATTGTTTATTTCCCTGGGAGGGGGTTTATGTACATCATTGTGATCAGTTCCCGCTTTCTATCCCACCTTCCCCTTACCCTCCTGGTATGGCTAATCTCAATATTTGTCCTGGAGGTTTATCTGTCCTGGATTCCCTGTGCTTCCAGCTCTTATCTGAACGGGTGTACATGCTCTGGTCTAGTGAGATTTGTAACGTAAAATTGGGATCATGATAGTGGGGAGGAGGAAGCATTAAAGAACTCGAGGAAAGTTGTATGTTTCATCAGTGCTGTACTGCACCCTGGCTGGCTCATCTCCTCGCTGAGACCCTTCTGTAAATAGGGGATGTGCAGTTGGAAAAAGACAAGAGTTTTTAAACTATCCCGTGTAAGTTCTCAATGGGTTCTATAAGATAGCAGGTATAGTAAACTAATTGTAAGATACATGACTTAATAGTTAGCTATTAAAAGCAGAGACATTTTTGTTAAAATGAAGACAAAGGGGCTCTGCGTTCACCGCCAGGTCCACCTGCCACGCCCCCAGGTGAGGAGCCCGTCCTGCCATGCCCCCAGGTTTGACACCCCAGTGAAGTCATCATGGGCTTTTTTCGACTTCTGATGAAAACGAAGAACTTATTACTTTAGCCCTGATTTTAACCGCCGCGGTACACGGAGCCTCGTCTTTGGCTGTCTATTCCCTTTGAAAATCCGATATGATCACTGATAGAAAAAATAATCCAGAACCGTGGGAAACCGTGAATCCTACTGTCCTCCAAAACCTAATAACAACCAACAAACAATGGAAATCCATCGAAGAGCTGCCAAAGGCCCGAAAGGCCGCCAGGTGACCAGATACCGCTTCTGTCTTCCAAAGGAACTCTGTGACTCCAGGGCTAACACTTACTTCCACACGAGCAAGACTATGGAAACCAGTGCTCTTCTGCCAGTGTAGCAGTACAGCTTCTGCTACATTTTAAGTTTACGCTTTGGACTTTGAATAGAAAGTTCAAGGCAGTGTAGCAAGAACCACATGGGCCAAAATGAAATTTCTGCATTTATTTTTCTTGTTGTAAATTTGAATTTTGCCTATTGAGATCACTTTTGATGCCTAAATGTTTTCCTTGAAATGTGTAAAGATTTATAAATCAGATTGTCGTATTAATAAAATACGATTTGTGCAAAAAAAAAAAAGTGAAGACAAAGGACCAAAATAAAGAAAAAATAACTATAGCTAATTTCTAAATATTCATAACCTGAAGGGTTAAGTTCAGCGGAAAAAGCACAACTGAAATCGTAAAGAACAAGATATGCATTTAGCTATATTTAGTTCATTATTTTAACAATTTAAATTAATAAATTTGTATATTCAATATTAGCATATCTAATTTAACTGTTAGGTGCATTCAAATCGGTTCATAGAAGCACTACACACAATACAGCCAAAGACTGGGTGATGATGCTGTGTCACCCTCATTGCTGTTTATTGTGTGAATGCATCTCTTTTTTTTTTGGGGGGGGGGGGCATCACTGCTCTCCGGTGGTGGGAGTAGGAGGCCCAGCCCCACTGTTGGAATTGAACCTCTGTCTCAGTGGGCTGCAGTCCCGCGCACAACCACTATGCCACCGGGGCTCAGCCCGGTCTTCCTCTTTTTCATCGTCCATTTATATATACATACAAATGATAGGGAGTTTCATGAATTCATTCCTCTTCATCTTGAGCTCTATGACATACATGTGACTACCCTCCATTTTCAATAACAGAAAAGAAGGTTGGACAGGCTAATTCCCAAAGATTATTCCATTAGTCAGAGTCTAAGCCAGGATTTGAACCCAGCTCTGTGCGATGGCTCTTTCTAATCACTCTCCATTTATCCACTGCCCTTTATTCCCTTAGAGGAATCATTATGAAATTTTGACTGTAAACATATTATGTCAGAATGCATAGTTGTGTACCCAAATCCTTGGTATGTTTGTCAGTATGCAGGTGATAAAGCTCGGGTTTTTAAGAGCCTGAAACAACTGAAAATGTTCTCTGGGGGTGTGGGGTTTTGTTTTGCATTTCTAATGATTTCTTTTTCCTAAGTCCGTGTTGCAACCTACCTTAGGTATCTCAAGATGATAGTACTGGAGGAAAAGAAGAGAAAGACATTATTTGTACCTTACTTCACTTCTGCTGACCCAGATAAGTCCTTCACAAATGTTTTTTCAAATATAGATGTTGACAAAAATATATTTTGTCATTTGCAGACATGACTTTCAGGGTGGGTGTCTCCTTCAGCAGCATTTATGGTCGCTATAAATGGGAAATTAGTCAGCTTAGATGCTTCCTGGACTAGGATCACAAACATTTAGCACAATTGTCATTGGCTCTTTGTTGACAGCCTTCACTTTATTTGCATTTCTATGTGCAATTATAGCTTTCTAAATAGAGGAATTGCGACATTAGTAAGAAAGTGAGCATCTAACATCCTAAGTCAGTTAACACTAACAGCCCCACAGAGACCCCCTTCCTCACCATATCTCCTTGTTGAACCAGCTCCCGTTCTGCCTCATTGTAGAATGAATGAGACAAGCTCCTCCATCGTGGGAAACCAGTTAGGTAGAGCACCCCCATACAACAAGACTTTTTATTTGCACTAGAAAAAAAGACTTTTTATTTGTTCCCTGCTCATTGGTTTGCTGTATGTAGCCTCAAGTGGGTGAGGAAACAAATCCAAAAATAAGGAGTTAAGAAGAAAGGTCTCTGTGGCAGTCATGTGCTTATGTTACTTTTATGATTGAAATGTAGGGGTGGAGTCTAGCCTGTTTATCTGGAGATAGCCATTGAGTAGCCAATGAGGCCTCTTGTGGGCATGGCTTTCTCCTGATATGTCTGGGAAATCTCGCAATATTTCCCTCGTGAAGATGAGAAGCTATCTTCCCCAATTGTTGGGAGTTAGTCTCAGAGATGATTAATAACGGACAAGACAAGCTGGCAGGATCTTAGGAACCGAAGAAGCCACCGGCTTGGCCCTGATGGAGCCAGACCTCTGAAGCTGGAGAGGCCACGTGGAGACCCCTGCCAGGGATGAGTTGCTTCTGCCACCACTGGATGTTGTTGATAAACCCTGAGCCTTGGAAGTGAGGAGCCATGGGGAGACCCCTGCCAGTGTGGGAAACCAGTTAGGGAGAGCACACCCATACAACAAGACTTTTTATTTGCACTAGAAAAAAAGACTTTTTATTTGCTCCCTGCTCATTGGTTTGCTGTACTGGTTTGCTGCACCCACTGACCTGTGACTTTGTGAGTCGGAAGGAGACATTATAGACAGGTATCGGGCATATGGACTAATATCAGACTTATGACTTTGAACTGGACTGGGTTGGGATGCTTTTTCAGTGCTCCATTCCTTTTGTATATAAACCCTTTCCTTATAGACAATCCATATGTTTGTCTATGAACTTGTTCCTCTAGTCTACCCAGACTAATACACTCTCAGCCCCCAATAAAATGATTTTTTTTAAGGGAGAGGGAAAGAGGAGCTTATACCAAGGGCTTAAGTAAAAAATATTTGGAAAAAAAGATGACAACATGTGTACAAATATGCTTGATATAAATGATGTATTGAACGTTATAAGAGCTGTAAGAGCCCCCAATAAAATCATTGAGTTGGGGGGGGGGAAGGTCTCTTCAAGTAGAGTATCTGTAATTTTAAAGGCATGCTTGATGTCACCATTCACAATTCTTTCTCATGCTTCCTACTTGGAAAGAGGAACAAAGGCCGCTACAGCTAAGCCATTTGTACAATGCCCCTCAAGCCCAGCATACCATCCCTAGACCTAGTTACTAGTGAAGATTAGAGGCTGCTGTTAAACGTTGAAAGACACTAGTGCATTCCTTTTCCTCATTCTTCTCCTTCAACATGTTACAGAAGTTGAGAGAAATAGTTCTACAGTAGTACTGATCAAGTGTGTAAAAAAGGAAGAACTAGAAGGCTGTTGTTAAGTGCATCGTGCAGGTTCTGACACACAGTGAGCTAAGGCACAACAGAATGAAACACCACCTGATTCTGGACCATCCTAGCAATTATCCCCATGTTTGAGCTTATTCTTGCAGCCACTGTGTCAATTAATCTCCTTAAGACCCTTTCACTCTTTCACTGCCCCTCTGCTTTCTTAAACATGATGTCCTTCTCCAAGGACTGGTCTCTCCTGACAACGTATCCAAAGTAGGTGAGTCGAAGTCTTGCCATCCTTGCCACTAAGGAGTGTTCTGGCCATACTTCTTCCAAGATCGATTAGTTTGTTCCTTTGGCAGGCCATGGTACTTTCAGTATTCTTTGTGTTGCAGTCATGTGCTTATGTTACTTTTATGATTGGAATGTAGGGGTGGAGTCTAGCCTATTAATCTGGAGATAGCCATTGAGTAGCCAATGAGGCCTCTATGTGGGCATGGCTTTCTCCTGAGATTTCTGGGAAATCTCGCAATATTTCCCTCGTGAAGATGAGAAGCTATCTTCCCCAGTTGTTGGGAGTTAGTCTCAGAGACGATTAATCACGGACAAGACAAGCTGGCAGCGTTCGAGAAGCTGGAGGAGCCAGCGGAGAGACCACACAGCTTTGTCCTGATGGAGCCAGACCTCTGAAGCTGGGGTGGCTAGATGGAGGCCTCTGCCAGCGATGATTTGCTTCTGCTGTTGATGGACCCTGAGCCCTGGAGGCGAGGTGCCCTGCCAGCACCAGGATTCTGCACCCACTGACCTGTGACTTTGTGAGTCGGTAGAAGACTTTATAGACTGATTTCGGACATGTGGGTTAATATCGGACCTATGACTTTGGACTGGACTGGCCTGGGATGCTTTCTCCATGTCCCATTCCTTTTGTATATAAACCCTTTCCTTATATCATATGCGTGTCCTTGAATTTGTTCCTCTAGTCTACCCAGACTAACATACTTTGCCAGCATCATAATTCAGATGCATCAATTCTTTTTGGGGGCTTCTTTATTCAGTTCCAACTTTAACACAAATTTAAAGTGATTAACAATATCGTGGCTTGGATCAGGCACCCCTTGGTCCTCAAAATAACGTCCTTGCTTTTCATCACTTTAAAGAGGCCTTATACAGCAGGTTACCTAAGGCAATATTCATGCTACTTCCATGAATATTGATTGTGGATCCAAGCAAGACAAAATCCTTAACAACTTCAACCTTGTCTCCATTTATCATAATGTTACCTATCAGTCCAGTTGTGAGGATTTTGGTCTTTTTACATTGAGTTGTAATCCATACTGATGGCTGCAATCCTTAATCTTCATCAGAAAGTGCCTCAAGTCCTCCTCTCTTTCAGCTTAACCCTATAACACTGAGTGCGATGCTTTTGTAACAATTAAACACATTTAAATACATTTAATTATGTAACATTTAATTAAATTCATTTAATTAAACGTATCTGGTACCAAAATTATATTTTTAATATTTTGGTTGCTAGATATATTGATAACTATGAAAGTAAAGAATAAAAACAAAAATTTTTCCTACAATTAAAAATTCAGGTTTATAAGGGCTATCTAATATAATTGGCCCCAAACTTGTAAAACTTATAAAGAATGAATTCTCATTTATATAGCAAGAGCTGAGAAGAATGATTCAGCCTCTCAGTAGGCAGGATAATACCCAAAGGTCCAAAGTCCTGCTCTTTCAGAACCGATGATTCTACACAAGTCAACCAAAATTCTTGTCTTTGGCTGGGTTCTCTTTTTTAAAAAATGATTGGTTTGTTTGCTTTCAGGAACCACCTCAGCTTGTCATGGATGGTGAGGAGACCCAAACTTTCCTTCCCAATGCGTCTGGGTCATTCGTTGTCTTGTTGGAACTGGTTGTTGTTTTGTGTTGATTTTAATCACAGGGTGTGCTAGTTCTAACACACGTGCTAAGGGATCTTCTGTATTCCAGAAACCACCTTTACTTCTATTACATACTATGTCCTTGCGATCAGAATCAATCACACCAAGAGTATGAGGGGCATAGAGGTCATGAATGGGACTTCTAACTGCAAAATCTGCCATTTGAAACCACCAGCTGCTCCTCAACAGAAACACAGCCTTTCTACCCCCTTTAGAGTCTCAGACACTCCCAGAGGTCGTTCTATCCTGTTCTGTAGGGCGGCCGAGTGAGATTGTCTTCCCCATTTTTTGCCTGTCATCGTAGCAATCCTACAGGACTGAGTAGAACTACCCCTGTGGGTTTTTGAGACTAAATCTTTACAGGACTAGAAAGTCCCCTCTTTCTCTCATGTAGCAACTGAGGGTGGCTGGTGACTGTAGTTAGCAATCCAACCCATACTCCACTATCCCGCCAGGGCTCTATCATGAAGGGTTTTTTGTGGTGTTTTTGTTTTGCCTGTTATTCCAAAGAGGCATGAGAATCACAGAAGAACTAGATGGCATTCTTGTTTTTCAGATCAATTAAGCCAGCATTATGTCTCCAGGTGGGAGTATTTCTCCCTTCGAACTAAGACCTCTAGACCTGGGATTAGGAAGCAAACATTTTCCAAGTGGGTCAATGGGGCAAATAATAATGGTGCCACTCCCCTCTCCCTCTTGGTTCCTGAACACATGTGTGTTAGTCCGGGTTAACTAGAGAAACAAATTCATAGACACACATATGGATATAAGAGAAAGGTTTATATATAAGAGGAGTGGAACATTGAGAAAGCATCCCAACTCTGTCCAGTTCAAAGTCATAAGTCTAATATTAGCCCATATGTCCAATACCAGTCTATAAAGTCTCCTTCCGACTCACGAAGTCATGGGCCAGTGAGTTCAGAGTCGCGGCGCTGGCAGGGGTCCCCTCATAGCTTCTCATTTCCAGGGCTCAGGGTCCATTAGCAGTAGCCATTGGTGATAGAAACATCTCAGCACTGGCCGGGGTTTCTCTGTGGTTTTTCCACCTTCAGAGGTCTGGTTCCATCAGGGTAAGGCCATGTGGCTTCTCCTCCAGTTCCTCCATTCTCTAGGAGTCAAGATCGATCAGCATGCTGTCATCTCGTCTTGTCAGTAGTTCCTCATCTCCGAGACTGACTCCCAGAGACTGAGAGTCAAGTGTATCTTCTCCAATTGGGAAATACCACGAGACTTCCCAGAATTCTCAAGAGAAAGCCATGCCCACATAGAGGCTTCATTGGCTACTCATTGGCTATCTCCAGATTAACAAGCTAGACTCCACCCCTACATCCCAATCATGAAATTGACATCACGAATGCATGACAGTAACACCATGTATCCTGGCAATAGAAAAAACAGCACCATATATTGGATACCAGTTTAGAACATATACAGCCTGCTAGAGAACATTGCTCCAACCCTGAAAACTATTGCCACCTAGCTGGTGATGCAATTATGCCTTTGGGAGACCATTCTATTGCTCTGTAGTCAGCTTCCTCAGGATCAAAGAGAAGATGGTGAGACCAGAGACTCCTATGAGCCCAGACCCACCGATGCACTTTATTTATATGGAGTCAGTTCCTGATTCAAAATAAGCAATACTGATACCACAATGTGGGCGTAGGCATCCTGTGGCTCGATGAATGTTAGCTTTTTCTGAAGCATTGTGTACAGGGAAGGCAAATTTGTATCCAGAGTAAGAATCTTCCCCAATAAAACTGAAATGTTCCCCTTTCCATGATGGAAATTGTCCAATGTAACGAATCTACCACTGGGTGCCTATTGGGGACTCAATGTTGGTTTCTGCTACTGTTGTATTGGAAATTCAGCAATGGTTATATGGAAGTGAATGACTGGAAAGCCTGATGATTGAACCCGCCTCTATCCCCGCCACCAGAGCTCCTTTGTATATGACCTGATTGGACAGTGATAGGATTGGCTGGGGAAAGAAGACGTCTGGTTTCTTCAGAATGCATCATCCTGTCCAACTGATTGTTAAATCTTCCTCTAGAGAGATAACCCTTTACTGAGGATTTACATGAGACACAAATATCTTCATTTCTTTGTCCCACCCAGAGAGATATATCCAAAACAGTTTCAAACTGATTTCTCAAGGAACGGTGCTCAATTGAGGACTCAGCATTGATCCCTGCTACTATCCTATTGGGAATTCTAAAGTTTCTTGTCACCAATATTCCAACAGACTCCTTCCAAGTTCTTGATAATCCAGCCTACGCATTGGTTCTAGCCCATGAATTAGTATATAATCACACACATAAGTCACTTTACTTTCCAAGAAAAGTGAGCCTCCAGGTGTCCTGACTGAAGTGTTGCCCCCTGGAAGAATTCCCTTTCACTTCTCTCCTTCAAGGAGGGTCCAGAAAAGAGAGGCCGGGCAGCCACTGACCACTTCTGAATGATGCCTGTGAAGCATGTAGAATCATCTGTAAGCCAAGCATGGAGTGTTGTCTTCTTCAGTCGGCGGATCATAAAGAAATGTCCTGAGGTCATAGGTGTAGACTGGGAGATAGGCAGTTCTGCAAAACGCAAAGTACAAGCATTTGGGTCACCACTTCATGCAACTTATGTAATGCCCTTCTTGAGTCCGGGCTTGTATATGTCACTTCCATTGGATAGTAGACTGTTGCTGTGTCCTTCTGATGTTATGGTGCTGTGGGTCAGACAGCCCCCAAGTGTCAACTCAGGTCACTTGATGACTTGGTGCCCCATGATAAAGAATTCAGCCTCCACTACTTCCTGGTAACAAGTCAAAAGCTGTTTTTCATAAAGAGAGTAGTTGTATGCAGAGAATAACGGGATTTTGCTCCCAAAGTCGAAGAGCCTTCTTCATAACTCACCAATAGAGCATTGACAAACAGCATCTCTACCTGTCACTGACACTTTTAGCACCGACGCAATATCCAGATCCCATAGCACAAGTGGGAAAGGCCCATCCTGAACTTGTTGCAAAGTCTTCACTTGTTTTGAGCCCTGATCTAAACTAGCAGCTTAAAAGAAAAAAATTAAAACTTTTTATAGTGAATCAGCCACTCCATCCTAAGTCTGTTCTGATAGAAATCAATGCAGGTGGGAGAGACTGAAGGAAGTATATTTTGGCTAGTGTGGACCTGTTTAATTTTCTTTCGCTATAGCTGAACTTACATATGTACAATGATCTGCCCCATCGACAGCCGCTGGCCTGGCTTTAGGTGCTGATAGTGAACTTGCAGTGTCTCTTCCCACAAACATGAGCAAGTTCTAGGTATTCCATTTGGAGAAGTCCATGTGTGTAGTCACCTGTCGTGTTTTTGAAACACAGTATTTGTTATAAACAAGTCATTGGTCTTGCAAAATTTTCTCATGTAATCTCCAGCTTCATTTCTATTACCAAGGCCATATTTTCCCATGATTGTTCCTTCCTCTTTGTTTTCAACTTTTACTTTCTAATTGCCAAAAAACATGAATTCTTCTTGAAAACATGTTTCATCAATTTCTGACTATAGTCATTAATGTAATTTGTTTTATTTCTTCATTCCTAGCTTTTGTATCATAAAGTTTGAATAATACCTGTATTGAAGGGATTTCCTTGAAGGTGCACAGATATATCCTGTAAGACAGATATAATCCATGAAGACACATTGTTCTTCATGGTTGACTTTGCAATGTCCTTCTGGATCACTGCTCTGGGGGGAGTAGAAAGTCCAGCCTTGCTCCTGGAGAGCTGCTGCTGGATTTGAACCATCAACGCTGTGGGCTGCAGTCCCACACACAACCACTGAGCCACTCAGTGCAATGTCCTTTTTGACAATGAATGCCACAGCGTTGTCATTGCCCAAATAATAACCTTAAATATCAACTTATAGAAACTAGTATCATTGTAGCTGCAATGATTTAGAATTCTAGTAACAATTTGGACCACAGAAGCAAGCTCCCACAGTCATCAAGGAGTCTCATTCGATCTTATGGCACAGCTGTCATACCAAGCCCAGAATGACTACTTCATTGACTTATTTTATGTGAGAGAGACAAAAGAAAGAAAAGGAAAGGGGAAAAAACACTTATTCCACTCTCATTTTTAATCACTCCCAATTACTCAGACCTTGATTTGTTTATGTGCCAGCTGGGACTTCTGCTTGCTTCCCATTGACTGCCTGTTTGACACCAATTTCACTCTCATCAATACCCAAGAACTAGGAGGAAAAGAGATAAAATGGAAATGCATTACTTTAAAAATTTAGATGATGTTCATGTGGTTTAATAGAATGTAAAGTCTCCCTCCTACTTTTAGCTCCCATTCTTCACATCAGTACATAAAATTTCCTCTTTCAGTTTAATTGCTATGAAGTATTCTTTGTATAGATATCTCCTAATTTAAAATATACATATATATATATGTTCCTTATTGGAGAACCCTTGGCTACTGGGTTGTCTGGGTTGTCTACCCTTGACCACTTCAAAAAATTCAAAATAACTAGCCTCCTACACTTATAATGTCCTACACATGTACACATAGCTCAAAATGAATTTTCAGAAATAGGATTGCAGGTTCAAAGAATTTACACATTTGCAATGTTTATAGATATTGCCAAATTATCTTCTGGTAGGCTGTTCTCTAGAGAAGCAAAACCAGTGGCTTATATGTGTATAAAATAGAGAAGTTACTATCAAGAACAATGGCTTCAGTGTTGTTGTAGTGGTAACATTCAGTTAGATCAAGTTCAAGAGCTAGAGGTTTTTCCTGACTTCTATGGTTACCTTAGTCTGAAAGGCCAGGAAACCAGAAAGTTAGAGGTATATGCAACAGAAGCAGGATTCACACCAGCAAGAAGACAGAGGGTTCTACACTATCTCAAATAGGCCACACCCCCAAAGAGACATCATTAGTCAGTGACCAGAGTGAAAGATTGCACTCCACCCATATCTTCTTACTGGTGCAACCAAATATACCCAAAACCATTGTCTCTAAAGACAATACAGAAACTTGTATTTATACCAACACATTAAAAAAGTGCTTCTTGCGTGAGGGTGAATGGATGGCCATCTAGCCCAGAAGCACCAAAGCCCACATAGAAGAAAAACACTAGCATGTGTGACCATGGGGGGCTGAAGGGAGCAGATATCAAGCATCAAAGAACAAGAACCACATCACTACGAATGGGCAGGAGAGCAGAGTACGAACCCAAGGTCCTGTGGGTAATTGGACACCTCTCACAGGGGAGTCATGAGGAGGAGACAGGCTAGTCAAGGTGCAGTGAGGTGGTGATGAAGCATACAACTTTCCTCTAGTTCCTGAAGGCTTCCTCCACCCAACTGTCATGGTCCCAGTTCTACCTTACCAATCCAGCTGGACTGGAGGAGGTAAACTTGTGGAGACGGGAAATGGAAATGTGGGGAACCCAGGACAGATGAACCCCTTGAGGGCAGTAGTAGGAGTGAAGCTACTGGATGGGTGGAGGAAAAGTTGGGTAGAGAGGGGGAGCCAAATTTGGGGATCTACACATAACTTCCTACTGGGGGCACAGACATTGGGGGAGAGGGCGAGGGGAGACATCAGGCAGTGTAAGTTATGACAAAACGATAATAATTTATAGAGTATTGAGGGTTGGTGGGGGAGCGAGGATGGAGGGGAGGGATGGGAGGCTGATGTCAGGGGCTCAGGTGGAAAGGTGGAGGCTTGGAGAATGATGACAGCAGCAGCCATGTGAAGAAGGGTGGTACAATATATGTATTTATGTACTGTGAGAAATGCTGCATGAACTCCCAATAAGATGATTTTTAAAAAGTGCTTCTTTTTCCATATCCTCAATATCCACATCTTAATGTCCAACTCTTTTCTAAGTAAGTTGTTGAAAAATGACATTTCAGAAATTTTAAAAAATGAGTTTTCATTTCTCATACTATTGATGAAGTGATACTAACATGATTATGAACCATTTTATTTCAGATGTCGAAAAGTGTATACTTTGTTCTCAGTTTAGTGGCTTATTTTGCATTGTCTATTGAATTCACTCTGTCCTTCGGTGGTGCTTATTTAATGCCCAGCAGGAACCCTCGTGAGGAGTGCTAAATACAAAGACAGCGGGTGCCTGTATTTTTGTGTTACATGGAAATGGATGTAGAGCACATTCCCGTTTCAAACACAAACCCTTTTTATGAAGCCCTTGATTAGCTGAAGAGCACCTGTTTTCAAGAAGGGTGTGTAGAAACTATAGTACAACAAAATGAACACAAGATGGATTAAAGACCTAAATGCAAACCCTGGAGCTAAGCAGGATCATCCATGAGAAAACTGGAACAAGCTTAAGGGCCAATTGCAAGGCACACCTAGACTGCCAAAACACACAGCAGAAGACAAATTAGATGATCGGGACATGCTTAAATTACATCAGTGATGCACATCAAAAGATTTCATCAAGAGAGTAAAATGAGAGCCCAGAGATTGGGGGGTGTGGGGAATTTTCCTAACAACACATCAGACAGGGGTCTAATTACCATAATACACAGAACTCTACAACAGCTCTATAAGCTCTCAAACTCTATAACAAACAATTGAGGTGTGGGAAAAATATATGAACAGACAATTCACCAAAAAATGAAGTACAATAGGACTGAGCCCCGGTGGCTTAAGTGGTTGAGTGTGGGACTGCGGCCCGCGGGCTTGACCATTCAAATCCAGCGGCGGCTCTCAGGAGCAGCACTGGGTAGCACCCACGACCACCAGAGGCAGTGATGCCAAAAAAAAAAAAATGAAGTACAAATGACTAGCAAACACATGAAAGATGTCTATAATCACTAGCCATCAAGGAAATGTAAATTAAAACCACATTGATGCCACTTTGCATCCACAATGCTAGTCCAATTCAAAATTACAGAAAACAGCCAATGCTGGGAGGCTGTGAAGAGAATGTAACTCATATACACTGTTCTTATACTCATAAAGACATACAAACACTAAGGAAAACAATATCGTGGTCCTTAAAACAACTGAAAATTACAATCCCATAGGATCCAGCAATACCACTATTAGGCACATACCTCAAGGAAATAAGAGACACAACATGAATGGAAGTATGCTCTCTCATGTCTATAGCAGCACAGTTCACTATCGCAGGAAATAGGAAGCATCCCAAATGAGCAAAAATGGAAGAATAGATAAAGAAACTATGGCACATGCACATAATGGAATACTATGCATCCCTTAAAAAGCAGTGATGAAACACCACATGGATGAACTTAGAAATCATTATGCTAAGTGAAGTTATTCAATCACAAAGGAACAAATAATGTATGAGTCCACTACTATAAGGAAAAATACCAATCCACCAAATTCTAGAAACCAATTCCCAAACAAATAGTACAAAGTCTGCCTCTTAACCATGGACTATATACATCAACCCCTGTATGTGCACTTCATAAGAACACATCAGAAGAGGTGACCTCACATTGGCTGGGGTCACTCTGTCAAGAAACAGAGAAAGAGACCATCCACTTGCTGCTATACAACATTGAGACAAGGCAGCGACAAATCAACAGGACCTTCTTCATGTGAGTGAGAGGAGAACCTTACTAGGAAATCAAGTAAAGACCAGGGGAGCACATTTCACATTTCAGAGGAAATAATCATAATTCAGTTGGTGGGAATGGTGGGCAAATTGAGAGGAGCAACCTTACATTGTGAAGGGATGCTAAACAATAAGTGAAGGCAGGCAAAGATGAGAATAAACCTGGTTCTATGTTCCTGGGTTGACACTTTGAAGACGTTTCTACCCAACCCTCAGTGAACCACACCATGAAGACCTTAGAGGTTGGCCTTACAGGGAACATGGAATCACCCAGAGTCACACTAGAAGGACTCAGCATGGAAGGAAGTCCAACTGAATGAAATGGGTCCTACTTCAAAACCATCTGTACACTTGAACTTAGGACTGAATTCCCTGAGGGGAAAGGAAGCAAAGAGCTAGACTGTGGAAATGGAGGTCATTGGACCAATGAAATGGGGCCCAGAACTACCATATCACAATGCTCCCCTTGCATTAATATGACAGGTATTAATCTGATTGTCAAGGATCTGCCTTTTGACGAAATGTTACAGGAAATTTTGCCCTACACCAGTGGTCAGCAAATTGTGGCTTATGAGCCATAAAAGGCTCTTTCAGAGTGAACGGGCAGCTCTGAAGTAACACTGAAGACATTTGAAGGCTGTTATTTCAAATCACAGTGATTTCATTTGCTTGAAAAGCATATTAAAGGCTTGTACTCAAGCAATCAGCCATCTAAGTGAGACATCAATTCAGTCCTCATCAAAAAAGCACACCAGCCTGTGTAGTCCCAAAATGAAAATAACAAAATCCAAATATGATGAAGGGGAAATTACCAGAGCTTAAATTGTGAGTACACAATTGTAGAAGTCTATGGAGGACTGTGGGAGCCCAAATCCATGTGCAGGCCAACGAGTTAGACTAAGCCTCTGGCAGATCCACTTTGGCCACAGACCAGATAGTAATAGGCAAAGATTATTGTAAATTTGATTTTGGTTATTCTAACCAAGGTATAATATGAATGGATCTGTTGAATGTCCTCTTGACCCAACCTGAATTTTCCTTAGGCTCAAATATTTGTTGTTTGTTCGACACAGAAATTACTTTGCTGGATTTTTTTTGTTGTAAATTTCATTTTATTGGAGGCTCATGCAGCTCTTATAACAACAAAACATACATACATCAACTATATCAAGCATATTTGTACATATGTTGCCATCATTATTTTCTAAACATTTACTTTCTACTTGAGCCCTTGATATCAGCTCCTCTTTTTTCCTCCCCTAATCCCCTACCTCATCCTTTGGACCCCTTAATAAATTATAAATTATTGTTATTTTCATATCTTACACTGACCACTGTCTCTTCCCTGACAGTTTCTCTTGGGGGGGTGGGGGAGAGAGGGCAGTACATGTCAATCATTGCCATCAGTTCCCTCTTCCTCCCCTCCTTTTTCTACCTTCCTCCTATCCTCCAGGTAACACTACTCCCATTTCTGTCCTGAGGAATTTATCTGATCTGGATTCCATGTGTTGTGAGCTTTCAACTGTACCTGTGTACAAACTCTGGTTTAGCCTGAAAGGCAGGACGGGGGTCATGATAGTGAAGATGACGGGAAGACCCCAGAAGTCAAAAGAAAAGTGTGTGTTTCATTGATGCTTTACTGCACCCTGGTTGACTCATTCCTTGTGGCCCTTCTGTGAGGGGATGTCCCATTGTCTACAGATGGATTTTGGGTCTCTGCTCCAACCCCCATTGTTCTCAGCAATATATTGCTTACTTGTTTGTTTGTTTGTTTGTTTTTAGGTCTTCTGATGCCTGTTACCAATCCCATAGGCACCTCATAGTTAGACAAGCTGGTGTGCTTCTTCCATGTGGGTTTGTTGCTTTTCAGCTAGATGGCCACTTGCTTAACTCTAAGACCCCAATGCTATATCTTTTGATAAGCAGGCACCATCCTCTTTCTTCACCACATTTGCTTGTGCACCCACTTTGTCTTCAGCAATCGTTATGGGAAGATGAGTATCACAGAAAGCCAGGTTGTTAGAACAAAGTGTTCTTGCATTGAAGCTGGGTTTGAGCAGAGCAGTCCAGCCATTACCTCAATGTACTGCCATATAAATATATGTATATACGCCAATACTTTTACTTTATGAATTGATGTATTTACATATGTACACACCTATGCATATCCTCTATCCATAGCTTTGCTTCCTAGAGCTTTCTTTTGTTTTCTTTTACCTTCTTCCTGTCTCACATGCCCTCCTGACCTCAAGCTCACCGGTTTTTTAAATATTATTGGTGATCTTTCCATTCTTACTCTTTATTTTTATCTTTATATTATTATTGTTGTTGTTTTCTTCTTCCTGTTTCATTTTTTGTTTGTTTTTTACTGTTTCTGTTAGGTTTCCCAAACTATGTGACATAGACATAGTCAATACAAAGAGGCAATAAATGATTCAATGGTTTAATAAGGGATGGGGATTGGGAAGCTGAAATGAATTGTGGAACAATGAATCCTAGAGAACACTAGAACTGATTGTGATGATGTATACATAACTTTTCAAAAAGTAATTTAGCTATGAAAGCGTATATGTGATTACTGTATCAAGAAACATTTAAAAAAGAAATAATGTGGGCTGAGCCCCGGTGGCATAGTGGTTGTGCGCGGGACTACGGCCCACTGGGACGGAGGTTCAATTCCAGCAGTGGGGCTGGGCCTCCTACTCCCACCACCAGAGAGCAGTGATGCCCAAAAATAAATAAATAAATAAAATAAAATAAAATAAAATAAAAAAGAAATAATGCTAAATATTTGTCTCTTGCCTTTGTACATGAATATAATATGTTCATTTGTCTCTCTGAAAAGATTATTGAAATTGTTTTCCAGGGATAGATGGTACTAAAAGGGGTTTGAAGCCAGACCCATAGATGTTCTTTCCTCCCTCCCCTTATATTGTTCCTTTCTTGTATTTGTTGGTGTTGGTGCCTAGATTTTAAAGAATTTTCTCTAAGTCCATTATCTTTATACATCAATTTTTTCAGACATATTCCTACAACTTCAAGCTATAGATTCAATAGCTCTTTAAATCCTTGAATCATGATATTAGTGATATTAGACATGCTTGGGTTGTCAAACACTCATTTTATACCAATCATTTTCTCTATATATGTTTTTAATGTTTTATGATTTTTCTCTTTATTTTATTTTTTCTCAAGTCTGTCTTTATGCCTCTTTTCCTAATCTCAAGTTTTGTAAAAGTTTATTTTTCTCTCCTACTTCATTCCTAAACTTTGCCAAACTGATTCTCATTCGTTTTTCTTTCTTTCTAAATCCATTGTATTTATGTTGTGTGGATCTTGTTTCTTTGAGAGAATTCTTTTTTTTTTGAGCCCCAAATAATATGATTTATTTTTAAAAGGGGGAAAGAGGAGCTTATTCCAAGGGCTTAAGTAGAAAATATTTGGAGATGAAGATGACAACATGTGTACAAATATGCTTGATACAAATGATGTTTAGAATGTTGTAAGAACTGCAAGAGCCCCCAATAAAATCTTTTTTAAAAGTCCATTCAAAATAGAAAGTAGTCATAGACAGGAACAGAATTGGAATCTGTCTTCATTTTTCGGTCTTCTTTTTTTTTTAATTAAAAATAATTTTATTGGGAGCTCGTACATCATTTTCCAATACATAAATAAACATACTGTGACAAGAACCCTCGCACGTCTGCTGCCGTCATCATTCTCCAAACAGCCGTCCTTTCCCCCAGCCCCTGGTGTCGGTTCCTCCAACCCGCCCCCTGTTCCCCTGCTCTCTCACTCCCATCCACCCTCCATACTTTTTAAATAATTATTATTCTGTCATATGTTACCCTGCCCGACACCTCCCTCAGCCCACTCCCCCATGCCCGTCCTCCAGATAGGTCATATCTTTTATAAATCATTTGAATCATTTTTTAATATTTTATTTTAAGAAATCATTTTATTATTTCAGATCATGGCGATTTCATTTTATTGGGGGCTCTTACATCTCTTATAGCAATCCATACATCAATTGTATTGAGCACATTTGTACATATGTTGTCATCACCATTTCCAAAACATTTTCCTTCTACTTCAGCCCTTGGTATCAGTTCCTCTTTTTTTCCTCTCCTCCCCACCCTAGCCGCCTCGTGAACCCTTTATAGTTTATAAATTATTTATATTTTCATATTTTGCACTGTCCGCTGTCTTGCTTCACCCACATTTCTGTTATTCATCCCTCTGGGGAGGAGCGGTATATATAGATCATTGTGATCAGTTCCCGCCTTTCTCCTCCTTCTCCCGCCACTTTCCCCTCCTCTCATGGTATTGCCCCTCTCATTATTGGTCCTGAGGGGTTTATCTGTCCTGGATTCTGTGTGTCCAGAACTCTTATCTGTACGTGCTCTGATCTAGCTAGAGTTATAAGATTAAACTGGGGTCATGAGAGTGGAAGGGAGGAAGCATGAAAGAAGTAGAGGAAAGTTGTATGTTTCATCGGGGCTATTCTGTACCCTGCCTGCCTCTTCCTTGTGACTCTTCTGTGAGGGGATGTCCAATTGTCTACAGATGGACTTTGGGTCTCCCTCATTTCATCAAAATGGTTGTTTGTTTGGGGTCTTCTGATGCCTGATATTTGATCCCATCGACACATGGATTGGTGTGCTTGTTCCATGTGGGCATTGTTGCTTCCTTGCTAGATGGCTGCTTGTTTAATTTCAAGCCTTTAAGACCACAGGCACTATATCTTGTAATAGCTGGGCACCATCAGCTTTATTTACCACATTAGTTTATGCACCCATTTTGTCTTTGACGATCATGTCTGAAAAGCAAGCATCACAGAATATCAGGCTATTAGAAAAAAAAGTATTCTTGTTTTAAGGGAAGACTAGAGTAGAGGCCCAATGTCTATCTGGTACTTTAATATGTAATCTATAAATATATGTACGTAGACCTAACTCTATCATTATATATTAATATATTTACACATGTACATGCCTATGTTTGTACCTCTACAAATGTCTTTTGCCTCCTAGTTCTTTCCTCTATTTCCTTTTACCTTCCTCCTGTCCCACTATCATGTGTGACCTTATTCAACTCTCAGTACTTCCAACGACACTGTACTTGATCAAACCCCACTAGGCATTCTTTGCCCTCCTTTCCATCAATTTTAGATCTCTTGTCGTTCCCTTGTCCCTGGGTTTGTTGGCTCCCCACTCCCTTTCCCACACCTCTTCCTCTCCCCTATACCCCCAGGACAGTCAGTCCCATTGTTTTCTCCTTGGAATCACTGAATTCTTGAGAAAAAAATATTCATCAAACTTTTTATATGCCACAAGATACCATTTTGTCTTTGTGTATTTGTTATAATTCTCTCTTCATTTTCTCCCTTTAAAATAGTTCATTGGGTTTTCTTTGATTATGTCAAGCCATAACAAGTAACTATTTTATTTTTAAAAGACTTTATTACAAGTAACTATTTTAGAATATTCTCCATGCTAGGCAAATCTTTCTTCTACCTACAGTCAAACATTTTTATCACCTTAACAGCAAATTTTGTGTGCATTAGGTGGTCACTCTCCATGCTGCTTTCTTCCTGTCTTGGACAACCTTCTGACTCTATGGATTTATCCATCCTGGATAGTTCATATAAATGGAACTTTATATGTGACCTTTGTGACTGGATTATTTCATTTATCACATTTTCCAGAATTATCCACACTATAGCATATATCAGTATACCATTCCTTTTCATAGTTAGTAATATTCCATTGTATAGCACGGCTGCGCTGTATTTTCTTTATCCATTCACTCCTCCACAGACATTGTGTGGGTTTCCATTTTAGGTCACTATAAATGGCATTTCTGTGAATATTACAATAGTTTGCTTGAATGACCATTTTCATTAATTCTTGCTACATATGTATCTAGAAGTGGGATTGTTGGTACATATGATGAACCCCTTTCCCACCTCCTATGCATCTGTCCCTGTTAACTTCTAATAAATTCTGTTCTCTATACACTTTCTTATACTAGATATATTTTATTTGTGCAAGATCACACATATATGTACTTTTTGACTGATACATTACTCATCATGATGTTTTCAAGGGTTTTCCATGCTGTAGTATGGGTCCAGGTTTTATTTCTTTTTGACTAATATTCCATTACATGTATGTATCACCTTCTATAAATCCAGTCACCTGTTGAAAAATGTTTAGGGAGATTCCACCTTGTTTCTTTCTTTACTATTGTGAACAGTGCTGCAGTGAGCATTGGTCTACCTAGATCTATTTGCATTTATGTTTTTAATTCTGTGGTGTATATATCTAACTGTGAAATTTCTGGATCATCTGGTAAGTGAAGAGACGATCTACAAATTGAGGGAGGGGGATTTGGAGAACCATATATCTGATAAGGGTCTTCTAGCTGGAATATATCACAAACTCTACAATTTAACAAAAAATTAATGGACATATTTGAACAGGCATTCCACAAAATTTTTTAAATGCCACCAATGAGCACTTTAGAAGATATTCACTATCATTACCATCTGACTTGCAGCGGCATACCTTTTCAACCACTCCATCATAAGGCTGTTCTGATATAAGTCAAATACTTTTCTTTTTCATTATGATTGCCTTTTCTTATCAGTTTCATGACAAATTGCTCATTTATTTGTCTTTAAGTCTCCTGTATTCCAGAAATCTTCTTTATGCTCACTGTGTAATAGCAACCTTATTTTTCCTTGTTAATCATTATCAATCACACCAGTCAATATAGTCACTCCCTTCTTGGTCTGCTGATTCAGAGACATGAAGTTCCCAAAGAGGCTGGGTGGCATTCTTAACTACCAGCTCAATGAAATCAGTGTTGTGTCTCTAAATGGGACCATTCTTCCCTTTGGGAATGAAGACCTCTAGACCCACAAAGCATAAAATCATAGGCACAAGAAGCAAAAAAAAAAAAAAAAGCAAGTGGGTCAGAAGGAAGAACAGCTTGGTGGCACTCTTATTTTAACCCTTTGATTCCTGAACCCATAAATTGTGGCAGCAGAAGAATCAGTACCATATATTGGATACTGGTTTAGAGGATATACAGCCTCCAGGAATACATGGTCCGAACCCTGTAAACTAATGCCATGTAGCTAGTGATATAATTATGTTGTAGGAGGCCATTCCATTGTTCTATCGAATCAGCTTCTTTTGTATAAAGAGAAACATGATAAGGGTATTGAATTCCATGAGCACAAACCCATTGTTCCACTTTATTTGCTGTGAAGTGATCCTTTGATTCAAAGCAATGTTATGTGAGACACCAAGATAACGATAAGATAGTCTGTGAACCCAACTATGATAGTTTGGGCAGAACCAATGAGTACAGAGAGGCAAATCTGTACTAAAAGGATAAATTGTACTGTGCATAAATTGCACCCCAATAAAACTATCCTCTAAATATTTTGTCACAAAAAAAAGAAGTGGCTGTCCCAGTCAGAACAAAGCATTGTCCTTTCCATGAAGGAAGCATTACAATGTAATCAACCTACCCCAGGGGCCTGCCTGATCTGGTATCAAGAAATGGTACCATATCTGGGCCCTACTGTTGCTTTCTGCTGCTGTCTTATTAGACACGTCGCAATGGCTATAACCGAACTTTTCTCGGAGGAGTCTATGCTGTTGGACTCATGCAAGCATGCTGTTCAGCCATACCACTACTTGATTCATGAGCCAGTGGGGTCAAGGACAAGAATAGCAGAGGAAAGAATCACTGATTTCCACAGAGTGCTTTACTCTATCCTCCTCTACTGAGGTCATTGTGTGTTTCACACAAATGCCTACATTCCTTTGCCCTAATCATAGCAGTCTATTCATCTACGTCTTCTCAAAATCTCATCATCAGTTTTCCAGTCTTGTTCCTTCTAAGTCCCTAACATCCAACCAAAGTATTGGCGCAAGCCCACAAAGCAAGCGTACAATCGCACTTATGACCATGGCTCCTTCCAAGCAAAGTAACCAAGGGCAATGCTCAAAGTTTTGCCCATTGGGAAGAGTTCTTTTCGCCATTGTTCTTTAGGGAGGTCCCAGAAAGGGGTTGCGGTGCTATCACTGTCCACTTGCAATTGCTGCCTGGGTATCACACAGAACTAACTATAATCTAGGCATGAGTTTTCTCCTCCTCAGTCAAATCATCATAAGAAATTCCCTGTGAGACCGTAGGTGCAGACTGGAAGGAGGAAGATAAAGTGATATTCACAAGTAGTGTGGCAATTGGACCACTTCCTCAGGCAAAGTACTTGGGTCTTCAGGTCTTGTTTGTGCCCAATCTCATACAGGGTGCTATTCCAACAAATACATAAAATCTGGAAGGAGTTTTGGAATTAGGGCAATAAGAGAGTTTGAAAGGGTTTTATGGTGCTAATAGCAAAAGCCTAGATTGACTTGAAGAGATAACTGGTAGAACAAGAACATGACAGGCAATTCTAGTGAAGGCTCAAAGGAAAGTGAGAACAGCTATAAAGAATGCTTCTATCATATTAAAGAACATGCATGGCTCCCGCAATAGAGTATTGTTAGACATTTGAACTTTATATGTGCATCTTGAAAAGATAATAATGGCCATGTGATTGAATAACAGAAGAACGGCGATGCTGGTTATGCAGTGGCAAAAGAGTTGCCTGAAGTATGTGCAAAGTTGTGGTGGAAGATAAAACTTTAGCAGCGGATATTTAAAGCAATGCTTTAATGGAGTTATGTGGTTTCTCCTTACCACTTAGAGTAAAACGCAAGAAATGGTTGGCGGAAGGCAGAATTTGAGAATGGCTGTTAGACTGGGTTGTCTATAGAAACAAACCAGTGACACCCATCTATGTACAAGAAAAGAACTTTCTATTAAGAAGCAAGTTTACATCAAGAAAGAGCCCCAACTCAACCCAATTCAAGTCCATAAGTCCGATGCTAGGGAGCCCCTTTAGAGCCATGTAGCTGCAGGTGGATGGTGCCAAAGGTGACGTGAGAAGCAGGGAGATCACAAGCTGGTGGGTGCCAAGTTGCCTAGATTCAAGATTGGAACCGAGACAAGGTGTCAACAGGAAGCTCACAAGAAGCTACTCCTGGAGGCGGATGCAGAGTCCCAGCAAAGATAAAGGCAAAGGTCAAAGGAGAGGGGAGAAGTCCCAGTTTTCCCCTTACTAAAAGGACACCCACAAGGAGACATCATCAGGCGGCTACCTGATTGACAGGCTGCCCTTCACTCTGACACTTTCATACAAATTCAAGTTGACATGAATCTATCACAAGGACAAACGTGAATCATTAGCAGAGGATATTTTAAGAAATAACTTAATGCAGATATGTCACTTACAATAAAACATAAAAAGAGGAGTTAGTCTCAGAGACAAGACAAAATGGCAGCATCCGAGGAGCTGAAGGAGCCGGAGGAGAAGCCACATGGCCTTACCCTGATGGAACCAGACCTCTGAAGTTGGAGAAGCCACATGGAGATCCCTGCTAGCCCTGAGGTGCTTCTACCACCACTGGATGCTGTTGATGGACCCTGAGTCCTGGAAGCGAGGAGCCATGGGAAGACCCCTGCCAGCACCGGCATTCTGCCCCGACTGACCTGTGACTTCGATGAAGATTAAACAAGTATTGATGGGGGAAGATACATGCCACATTACCTGGAGATCGCCAAACTGAAAAACTAAAATGATGAACTAAAAAAAAGAAATGAAAAAAGCTAAAGAGACAAGAGCATTTCCCCAGAGACAACAGGAAAAACCCAACCCCTGAATTCAAAATTTAAGCCTCCCAACTTGTTGGAAAATAAATTTATTTGTTAAAGCCAAAAAAAAGAGCAAAATCATCGCTGCAGAAGCTGAGAGACCAGCAGCCTCCTTTGGAAGGAGACCCGGAAGCAGAGCTCCTTCTCTTTCAAAGTGTGCAGCCACAGCCTCTGAGGTTTCACAGGGTAGGATCAAGCCCTCCTACAGCTTAGTCATAACTTCACCATGTCAGTTCTGGCATATACGACTAGCATTCAGTTTGGCCAAGAGAATAGGACTGCTTACCAAAGCAGAGGAGGCAGGGCTGCCAAGACCAAAAGGCAGGAAAATGGGATCTCTTTTGACTGAGAGGGTGGGCTCTCCACTGAGATGAAGTAGGAAAATGGGGTTATACAAAGTCAGGGGAGCAGAGTTGCCTATCCAGTGGACCTAGAAGTTAAAGCTGAAACCCGCTGACATTCTAAATCCAGACTCTTAAACTCCTAGACTAGGAAAATAAATTTTTGTTTGCTAACGCCACCCACTTTTAGTATTTCTGCTAGAATAACCCAAGATAACCAAGACAGTGTGAGTACAGCACAAGTAGCTGGCCATGGTAATCTTCTGTTGATCAGAGACAACTTCTCAGAATTCTAATATCTGAAAGGATTGCTCTCTATTATGATGGAACAAGATGAAAACAAAATCTGAGCATTCTGTTACCCGAAATATTGGTTCTTTGCCCTGGATCAATGAGCCTGCTAATAAGCATTCCAAATGGAGCAAAGAGAAAATCCATTTATTAAGAAGCCAGACTAGCAAAGTCTCCTACAGCAACAAAGGCCAGTTAAGGGGTACTGAACTCATTGCAATTTAAAAGCACATTTTTCTAACTATATCAATTATGCAATACATAGAAGTTGGGTTATAATTCTTAGGACACATGGCAGGTCACACAAACTATAAAGCATAATGAGTACATAAAAAGAATTCTATAACCCATTATCTTGATGTCTGCTTTCCAGATGACTGCTTTGCAGAGTTCAAAGAAGGATCCAAAGAATAGTTAACATTCCAAACTCCCATTTGAACTCTTGGGAAGCAGAGTGGACAATGATAAAATATATGAAAGATTCAGCAAACTTGGTCTTAAACATGGGTGATTCAAAATGGCTATAGTCTTGTTCACAACTCAAAATGTCATGTCTGAAATAGACAATAATAAGAACACGTCCAAACCACAAAAATAACCGAATAATACCTATCCGTGCTATATGAGTAATTGGTGCTTTTTCACCAATTAGAATTTTAGATTTTTTCTCCCACATTCTAAATGAAAATTACCAAGATATCGAATTATAGAATTACTCCCACTTCCCGATAGCACTGATTCCAAAGAAATGTCCTGCTTCCTTAAAGCTTTCCCATTGTCACCTAGCTCAAGTCCAAATCCTATAAGTCTTCCCTAATATCGTTTTAGTCTCGGGGTAATACAAAGAGTTAATAACACATTCGGCTGCTAACCAAAATGCTTCCAGGTCTATCTAGAGACAAACTTGATGACCACCTCTGAAAACCCAATGGAAGAGTTCTATCTGACACATGGGTGTGCCACGAGTCTGGTTCAACCTGATGACAACTGGTCTGTTTCATTTTTAATATTCTCCTATTGAGATACGCATGTTATCTACAATGGATAGTCTTTCTCATTGCTAGAATTCAAGAAACCTAACTTGGTGGCCTTTGACCTGAAGTTGTTGACAGTAGAATTGGAATTCAGAGAATGCTCTCGTTTGAAAAGTAATTAAATAAATCTTTTCTAGAAGGTGATATTTGGCTTTTTTTTTTTTTAAGACTGATGACGGTGAGGAGCTGGAAACGCATCCTGGATAAATGGAATAGCTATTGCAAAAGCTGTGTGGGGAGAGGAGGTTTGGTATGCTCAGAGGACACAAGGCAGTGAGCTAGATGATAGAAGGAAGACATAACCTTTAAAAGAAAACAGAAAACCAATGTAGACTTTTGTAGCGACTATGGGAACGGTCTTTTCTTTTCTCCTCATTGTTATGGAAAGGGATCTTGAGAGGAAAAGAGAAGTGCTCTTATAAAATAAATATGACTCCTGAATAGCAAACCTTAGGGACACAAGAGTGAAACTAGAGGTACAGACGAGAGGCTGCACCATGAGTTCAAGAGAAAGTTAATGCCATATTAGACCATGGCAGGAACATAGATATAAAGTGGAGAAATTATAATGAGATCACAGTTGGATTTTGTTTGCAAAATGAGACAGTCCAGGGGGCATGATTATTTCAGGATCAGTGAAGGATAATAAGAGCTTAACTACAGAAAATACTAAGCATTACCAAGTCCAAATGGGATGAACGAAAGATTCAAAGGTTGTGGAGAGCAAGGTGAACATACATGTGGGGCTTGGTGAGACTAGACCGGTTGTAACGTCCTCTTAGAATCTGATTTATGCTGGGAATCGAATGAGAGCAGAAAGGTGGTCTCACAAGGAGTGTGCAGGCTCTGTCTTTTCCCTTTCCTCCTGCTGTGGATGGATGGGAGAACAAATCACACTATTGATTCCTGTAATGTAGCTACCCAGAAGCTTTCTTCCAGGGATTAATTAAATTTTTGGAAGAAAAGTCATCTTAATTCACTCTAATGGAAATTCCTCAGAAACAGGAAGCTTCTGTATCTTATGAGCCTTTTACCACAACAGCATCAAATATGATTGCGAGCACGATAAGCTGTTGACTACTTCTCACTTGTTTTTAAAATGGACTCAGTAAGGTGAAGCGTTAGATCACTTTGACCTTTTGAAATAGAGGGGATGAGATGGGAAGAAAGAACAGATCAGTCAATAAGGTCCCAAAGTACCAAAATGCTGCCTGCCTGCTGTGCGTTCCACCAATGAAAATTCTGTCCATATATTAATGAGTAGCTTATTTAATTGCACATTCTCTGTAAAATATGAGGTTCTCCAATCATATGTCAAAGATAGTTGTTGCTCCTCTGTAAAGTATTGCATCCAGTACCAGACTGGATTTGGATTCGATGTGACATTGGGAGATCTGAATTCAAGGCCTGGTTCAGTTATTTACCTGACATAGAAACGATTTAAAAATCACTTAACTATCAGCCCATTTTCATCCATGTGTATAATGTTTCCTATCACACAAGGGCATTGTGAAGACCAAAGAAAATAATCAGTGTGAAAGAGCTGTGTGACCTCTTAAGCATTGCATAAGTATAAACAACTAATTTCCTTTGCCCTGAGGAGAAAATAGGTATTCATAATTTTGGAGACTGAGAAACTCCAAGAAAGAAAATCCTGAGTAGAACATGTAAGGGACAGGCTATACTTAGCCCCAGTGGAAGAGGAGACCACCAAGAGGTAGGTGAGAAGCACAGAAACTAAAACATAACATGGGGGATAGAATTCTCCATACTCATGGAATCCTGGAGGTTGAGGCAACCCATCTGATCTCTTACCCTGAGATACCCTTGAACTTTGGGTCTTGACAAAACTGACTTCTTAAAAATAATTTCTAACTCAAACAGTAATCATTTAGCTGTGAGCATTGTGTTCTATTTTTAAAATGCCTGTGTACTCTAGTTCTTAAATGCTTCCTCCCACCCACTATCACGATTCTGATTCTACCTTACAAATCCAGCTAGTCCAGGGTATGTACACTGGAGCCGGAAACAGGGGTAATTCAGAACAGATGATCATTTCAGGACCAGGGAGAAGAGTGGTGATGCCAGGAGGGTGGAGGGAAGGTGGAGTAGAAAGGGGGAACCTGTTGTAAGGATCTACATATGACCTCCTCTCTGGGGTACAGAAAACAGGGAAGTGGGTGAAAGGACACATCGGACAGCGTATGATGACAAAATAATGACAATCTGTGGATTGTTAAGGGTTAATGGGAGAGGAAGAGTGGGGAGGGAGGGGAAATGTGGGATGCTGGTACCAGGGGCCTAGGCAGAAGGAGGATGTTTTGAGAATGATGATGGCAACAAATGTGCAAATGTGGTCTGCATACAATTGATGTATGTATTGATCGTGATAGGAGTTGTATGAACCCCCAGTAAAATGATTTTTTTAAAAAAGCTTATAGTGAGGGCTCAAGTAAAAATGTTTTGGAAATGATGACAACATATGTACAAATATGCTTGATACAACTAATGTATGAAATAGTGTAAGACCTGTAAGAGCCCCCAATCAAATGACTGAAAAAGAAAAACACCTGTGTGTAGTCAGTTTCAACAAACAGAAACTCCAAAGGTCAGACTTTGCCTTAATTATTCTTCAAGACAATGCTGTCTAGAATCTGGCATGACCAAAAAATAAACAATAAAATTTACATTTTTTAAAAAAGGATTCTGCATAACCACACATTGGTGTGTCCCTGCTTCCAGGATATTGTGTAATTACTAGAAATAAGAATCTATTATTTTAATTCTCTTCTTTGGAACATTTTTCATCTTGAGTGGAAATGTTACCCTAGTTTGAAAATCATATATTGAATAAACCTCAATCCATTTCTATTTTTATTGGCTTAATATTTTTGTTTTAACAAATTTAAAGATACTTTATTAATGTTGAGCTTTACTAATGACTATAGTGACAGTAACTAGCCCCAAGAGAAACTGACCATCATGACCTGTCCTCTCCTTAGAACATTGTGAGTATAGTAAAATTTCTCAATGCCTAAAATACAGAGAATAACCAGAGTACTTCATATATCCCTAATGTGTACACTGATTTCCAAAGTCATCACACCAATAAAGGTAACATCTCTGTGATAAACGATGTGATTTGTCCCAGATCAAAAGTCTATGATAGACAGGAAAGCAGCTGTCTTGGTAAGTTCAGGAAGTTCCACGTTTGTAAACAAAGCCTTGTCTGGCTGCTGATCAGTGATAAAGTAACCAGACATCGCTTTTGGCAGGACAGTTCCAATTTTAAACAGATTTTTCCGTGTCCCATGGCTATTTAAAAAAGTCCCAGTTTTTGAAAAGAATTCACGACAGCCTAGGGAACAACGGGAGAATGGGAAGGGAATGCACACACACACACACACATACACACACACACACACACATGTCAATAGTGTCCTGCTTTACCAATGTTAAAATCTGGTCAATTTAATTTAATTTAATTCACTTTAATTCAATGATAATGAATTCAACATGTGCAAAGAAGAAGATCAAGCTATATTTCCTTATATATAAAAGTAAACATTTTAGGTGATCTCTGACACTAATTATTACAATCTTCTTTCCACACATTGCTACATGGAGAATTTCATTCCACCCTTTGTTCTTTTACCATCCCACAACCCTATACAATCAATGAAACCCAAAGTATGATCTTCATCGACTTCATTTCCCTCTCCTTTGAATTCTTCTCTCTGTTTCTGTCATCACCAAGCTCATGCAAGGTGAAAGCCCAGCAAAATGTTTTAAATGTTCACTGTTACCCAAAATAATCAATAAATGAAGCCATAAAAATTAGCTGATTGTTAGCATTTTAATTTTATTTTCTTGAATTCAGTATAATACAGTTAGGTTATATGACTACAAGTACCACAGAAAGTACTACATATTTTGCATAGGTACTGTGGAACATGATATGAAGCTGCTTCAGAAAATTGGGAATAGTAACGCCATATGACCCAGAAACCTTTCTATTTGGCATATGTGCAAACAGTAAGACACACGTATATTTGTCTCAGCACTTTTCACAATAACAAGAAGATGGACACAACTTTAAATACCCAATGGTGGAAGAATAATTAAATAAACTTTGGTACATACACATACTGGAATACTATGCAGCTCTGAAGAAAACAATAAATCTCAGGTATAAAACACCTCAGAGCATGGATGAACCTGGAAGACATTATGCTGAGTGAAATCAGTCAATCACAACAGGAAAAGTAATGTATGAGACAACTGTTAGTTTAAAAAAAGGTTTCACAGTAAAAGATGGTTACCAGGGAGAGAAGGGAAGGGAAAGTGCAGGCCCCAGGATATGTGAGTGTTATTTGAGTGTAGGGGAAAATGATCTATAGCAAGTTGAAGAGAAGGATACTGGAAATGATGGGAACAGAAAAGACAATTCGAAACTCGATGAGTTGCTGAATGTAAAGTTGATGATCTCCTCTGTAATCCTTCATTTAATTCATAATAAAAAGACAAAGAGAAGGAGGGAAGGAAGGAAAGGAAGACAGAAAGGCCTTGATATTGACTAAGAGGAGTAGAAGGGAAAGTCATAGGCTAGAAGGAAGATGGGCATTAACAGGAGGGAAGTGAAAGACAATTTTCAACCAGAAGACAATATACAAAAAATTATGAAAATGTGATGAGCTATTAAGAAGTGTGATGACATGTTTAGTGTAAAATAAGTCAGCTCTATAAACATTCACTTAATTTACAGTAAATCAAATAATTTCTGAAAAAGAAAACATCACTACTCTGCGTATTTTACAGATGAGAAAACTAAGACTGGGAGAGGTTAAGTAACACACTCGAGTTTACAAAGAGAGAAAGCTGGAGTTTACATCCAAACAATGCACTTCTCTGACAGAGAGCTGCCCAAAACTTGAACCCCATTGCCTTTCTCCCACCTGTGTGGGTTAAACAAGAAACCATGAAAATCCCTCACCTCAGAGTTAGCACCTACCAGGCCATTATTAAATAGTCACTTGACCCTATGTACACACATCCTAAACATTTGGATGTTGGAATTCTGCTTTCTCATTAAAATTTCTTAGTGACTTGTGAAGTCTGTAACTTTATCCGCCCCCTCCCCTGAATTAACTGTTGCGAACTAGGTGAGCTGATGATGTCACTGATCACAAGGACAAAGAGCCTATAAAATTCTGGTGGAGCGCCGCCAGAGCTGCAGCTTCCAGTCCCGGATGCTTGCTTTCTCTACAGATTCTCCTGCCATTCTTGAAAGTAGAGCCATCCATTTGACGCTAGCAACACACAAAGTGCAGCGCAGAGAGAGCAGGATGCTCCTGAAACCGTAGCTTTCTGAAAACGCTGGTGGTCAACGCTTCCAGGTAAACCAGCACAACCTGGAAAAGTGGTCAATAGAAGATTTCAATACCATTGATCCGTCAGAGCAGACTGACCGCACCTATACTGTATCGTCAGGAGAAGGGAAGCCAATTACAAAAAAAAAAATCTTACTGCAAAGTTTTCTGCTTGTACAGATGAGAAATATCACAATAGTTAAAAAGGTGTGATTTGTACTGAAATTCTGAAGTGGTTTCTCTCAACAGAAAAAGCACCCAATTTATCGACTGTGGATTATTTGTTAGCAAAGACCGTGACCAAGACCCAAGAGAATTCGAGTGGCTCTCACCTTCCTTGCAGAAAAGTCAAGGTAAATATGATTGACTTGAAATATGTTTGACTTGTCCAACTTCGAATCCATTATTATTACTTCTGGAATATCATACTCTTGATATTGAAACTACAAAACTGGCAATTCTATTGCCTTTGGAGGTACCAAGATAATAAAAAGTAGTCCAAGATGAGTTGTACACATTTTACTTTATCTTTTTTTCTTAAT
Organism: Nesogale talazaci; assembly: GCA_004026705.1. Lineage (NCBI taxonomy): Eukaryota > Metazoa > Chordata > Mammalia > Afrosoricida > Tenrecidae > Nesogale > Nesogale talazaci. The sequence continues at coordinate 47,532 of PVJH01005777.1, forward strand.
CATTTTTTGCATGTCTCTGAAACTTGTGCAACAGAGACTTCTCAAGTGTCTATGGCATTATACCCTCATATAAAGTAGCAGCAAATTTCAATTACAATTGAACATGCCCCTTTGTTTCAAAATATCTTTTGTCACTCCATCGAAATGGAAAATGATAATAACAGAAAATCTTTAGCTTAAAATATATATATTCTGTGATGAAGGAAAGGAGCCTGGTGGCACAGTGGTTAAGCACTCGGCCACTAGTCAAAGAGTCAAATCTGCCATCCACTCCAGAGAAGAGAGATGTGAGGATGAGTTTCTTTGAACACTTGCGGCCTGAGAAACCCTGACGCAGTTCTCCATACTGCAGAGTCACTATGTATCAGAATAAGCTTGGCCACAGCAGCTTTGGTTGGGGATTGGGTATAATGTACAGACATGGCTATTTCAGACCGGACTCTGATTCTGCAAACCTTTTTGCCCATGGAGGTAAAATATCCCATATTGAATTTAAAATGAATGGCAGGCTCCAGTCTCGGTCAATTCTTCAACTTTCCGTGTCGCTCCCATTCTTTTAGAACTCAGCAAATGGCAAGAGAAAATCTCCATTTATTTAATTTAAATGCTAGCTGAAAATCTCCTGTCCCCAAAGTCCCTTCTTTCCTGGAGCTCTGTCTTGGCTAATTTCTCGACGTGGCTACCGTCCGCCTGATTCTGACTCAGTCTAAGACTTCCAAGACAGTAAGAAGCAGATGGCCTCATCTCTCTCTTGGAGGGGCTGGTAGATCCGAGTTGGTAATTTTTCAGCTAATAGTCCAACACCTAACCCACAGTGCCACCAGGCTCCTCTGATCTAAACAACCAAAAGAGGTCATTTTCAGCAGAAGATCAACATAATGAAATATGAACATACATCAGAAGATGAGGGAGAGCTAGGAGTTTCAGAGAGAAGCTTTCTCTCTCTTTCTTTAAGGAATTGCACAAAGATGATTCATTTGCCTAGAGGACTGATATTAAGTCCCCTCTGTGGTGAACAGTGATGTAAAGAGGTAGTAGAAGATGAGGGGACCCAGGGAACCAGAGAGACAGCTTCCTGTAAAAGAGCACTTCTGGGAAAGCTACACATCAAATCAGTGGCAGAAGGAGGAAGGCATACCAGATAACAAAGTTTCCTCAGAAGGCTCTGGGTGACAGTGAAAGCGCCAAATCAAATTCCAGAGTCCCCACGTGGAGAAGCTGCCCGAGGACCATTGGCCAGCGATGTGAACACACTTGCTCTCTGACAGAGGCACTGGAAGCGCACTGCTGCAGACGTAAAGCCCCACCTCACTGCAGTGAGTCCTTGGTGACTCAGAGACCCTGCAGAGCGGAGCGGAACTGTCCCTTTGAGTTTCCGAGACTGGCTGTGAAGCTGGGAGGGAGTGTGTGGCCTCGTCTTTCTCCAGGGGGACGACAAATCCAGGTCACAATATCCCACACCACGCGGGCTCCTGTTGCAGACAGGCTGAAAGTGAACAGCTTATCATTTGTTTTCCCTTTGATCCATTTTCTGTTTTTTATAGTTTTGTTTTCTGCTTCCCTCAGGATTGAAGTTTTTCTCTTTTTTTATTTTATGATTGTTGTTGAGTCTTGGGGGACTTTTATTGGGGGGGTTCAATTTTCTTTATATGAAATTCAGGATAGGAAAATCTACTTACTTATTTGATACAGGAATTACATGTCAATAAAACTGCTTTTTAAATAATATTAATAATGTTAGATAACAATGAAAAATAAAGATTCCCCATACATACCAATCAAAGCTGACCCAGAACATACGGGAGGGGAAAAAAATGAAGGTCACTGGGACCATACTACTTAATATTCCAACTTTACCTATAGCCTCAGATCCACTAAAAAAAAGTAGACCTAAGTGTCAGGAAAGTGGAAGAGGGCTGGCCCCAAAGTCAGGAAACCCAATATGTCTCCAACTCTGGTAACTTTGGACCTACTGCTTTACCTCTCTGGAATTCATTTCTGATGTTTGTAAAATGAAAAAATAAATAAAAGATTGGATAGACTCTCAGTCCCTTTAAAAGCTAAGATTCTATGATACTATGGCATATATAAATTTACTTTTAAAAATAGTGATGCTTGTGTCCACTTGTTAAACTAGCAGGATCTTTTAAAAGGAACAGTGAACAACTCTTGTAGTCTTATTTGTGGACTACTAAATTAGATGACAGAACTAGACTTTGAAAAGAGCTAGGATAACCTAATCAAGACAACAATCTTGGGCCTGGACCTTGACCTCCAGCTTACTAATGAGTCATTTGTCTTCAGCTGAGGGTGGAGAAAAGGCAAGCCTTCTTTCTCCCTCTCCATATTTTAATCAGCCTCCTCTAAAAAATTGCTCAAAAAAACATCACAGCCAGATTGTCTTCTGGAAGCTTCAAGAAAAGTTTGTCTTCTGAACACTAGGCTATTAAAATTACACTTTCAAGACATCAGGATCTCAAGCTGTTTGAGTTAATATAGTCAGTAGGAAAATTTTAAATTTGTGTTCAAGATTCAATTTGTGTGACTTTGGACAAATTATTTATTTAGGGAGAGGAAGTTACTGGGTTTCCTGACTTCAGGGATAGGCCTCTTCCACTCTGTAAGTAAATATCTATAACCTAAATCTAAGCATAAATATCTTATTGCCTTAAAGAATAAATTGCTGGAATGGAATTTATTTTCTCTTCTTTCCTCTCCTTCCTCCTTCTTTTCTATTTCCTTCTTCCTCTTCTTTTTTTCTTTCTCCTCTCTCTCCCCTTTCTCTCTCTCTGTCTCTCTCTGTGTGTCTCTCTTTGTCTCTCTCCTCTCTCTCTGGTTTGCTCTCATTCTTGCTCTCTCTCTCTCTCTCTCTCTCTCTCTCTCTCTCTCTCTCACCGTCTATCTCCCTGTCCCACCCTCTCATTATTTTATAGCTTTTAGTGAACCAAGATTCTCTATTCTTTAATTCAAAAAATGTGTACTTACCATAATACCTACTATCTATACAGCACGACTTAAGATGCTGAATGGAGAATTTTAAAAGAAGCCTAAGCTGTTTGACAATAGAGAAAAAGGTTATAAAGCTCCAACAAGTTAAAGTGGCCATAAGATCATGTTTATGGCTTCTATTGTCCTTAGTTCATTGTATATTGCCTGAGATTTTCAAAGCTTGCAAGTGGCCATCCAAGGTACAAACAGTGATGTCTCTTTGCCTGGGACAACAGAGGAAGAAGAGTCAGGAGCTGAGGACCAAAATGAAACGTGTGGCCAATTGCCTCCATAAACCACTACCTTCTCTGTCATGTAACTAAACAAACTGGGTGGTGATTGTTATCGTTACTGAACATTAAGACTCTACGAAAAGAACTCTGATCAAAGGGTAGGAAATCGTGGAATCCAGAGTTTCTAGAGCCATGGAGAATGGAACTATTGTTCCAAGACAGTCTTTAAACCTTAAATCTTAAACCAAAAATAACATTTATCATCTTAAACATCTCGAGCAACGGGTTAGCTTAATTAAGAACGTCTGTTCTGAGCGCTGTTCTCTTTTAAAAACTGCTCTACGGAATCTAAAGGAGCCTGGTGACACACTTGTTAAGTGCTGAGATGCACACCAAAATGTCAAATGATTTAACTCCATAGGAGAAAGATGTGCCGTCTACTTCCATAAAGATCTCCATCTAGTCTTTCCTCTGATATTTAAAACAAAAGCAAAAGCCAACATAATCCAATGACATCAAACCTATTTCCATTTATAGCAACCCTATCTGTATGTCACGGCCATCAGTTGGTTCTGACTCAGGTGACTGTATAGGACAGGACAGTACCGCCCCTGGGGGTTTCCAAGACTGTGGTTCTTTACAGAAATAGAAGATCTCGCCTAGCCACTACACCTGCACCACCAGGGCTTCCCCCAGCCACATACAGCCTAGTAAAGACTAGAGAGCTTCGCAAGAGCAGCTAACTCATCTTTCTGCTTCAGAGCAATTGGTGGGTTTGAACCACAGCGTCACATCAACCTCGAAAGTCCCATGGGGCAGTTCTACTCCGTCTGACAAGGCCATTATTCATTTGAATATCAACTCGTTGGCCTGAGTTTGGAGATCATATTTACAATAGCAATAAGATAGGAAGCTTTAGAACAGTTTCCTAGGATAGGAAATTGAGGAGGCAATGAGATTAAATTAATAGAGAGGACGGGTTCCAAAAAGGATGATCATAATTGCACTGCACGACAGAAGAGGGTAATCAATGTCAGTATATTGCACATATTGCTGAATTGGTCTATGTTCTGCTGTGTCTATTCTTAACAGCAAGAGATAAAAAATAAATTCTAAACGAAATTGAGACATCTAGAGATATAGATAATTATTGATATCGATGTGAAGTGCCAGATGTTTTGTCATTTTCTTTTCTGCTAATTCTTGACAGGCTAGTCCAACCAAGAAGATGGATGAGGCGCTCCTACTCAATCAAACGTCCTCGGTGACCCATTTTCACCTGAGAGGTTTATCTGAGGATCAGAAGGTGCAGGTGTCTGTATTTACCATATTCCTCCTTTTCTACATCCTGACATTGATTGGGAACATCCTCATTGTGATAACTATCATCTATGACCACCGGCTCCATACCCCCATGTATTTCTTTCTCAGCAACCTCTCCTTTATCGACGTCTGCCACTCCACTGTCACTGTCCCCAAGATGCTAGTGGACACCTGGTCAGAGGAGAAACTCATCTCCTTTGGTGGTTGTGTGACTCAGATGTTCTTCCTGCACCTCTTTGCCTGCACAGAGATCTTTCTCCTCACCATCATGGCCTATGACCGGTATGTGGCCATTTGCAAACCCCTGCAGTACATGACAGTGATGAACTGGAAGGTATGTGTGCTGTTGGCTGTGGCCCTTTGGTCAGGGGGGACCATCCACTCCATCGCCTTGACTTCCCTCACCATCAAGCTTCCCTATTGTGGTCCTGATGAGATTGACAACTTCTTCTGCGATGTCCCGCAGGTGATCAAATTGGCCTGCACAGATACCCACATCATTGAGATTCTCATCGTCTCCAACAGCGGGCTGATCTCCGTGGTCTGCTTTGTGGTGCTCGTGGTGTCCTATGCCGTCATCCTGGTGAGCCTGAGGCAGCAGATATCCGGGGGCAGGCGGAAGGCCCTCTCCACCTGCGCAGCCCACCTCACAGTCGTCACCTTGTTCCTGGGACATTGTATCTTCATCTATTCCCGCCCCTCCACCAGCCTCCCGGAGGACAAGGTCGTATCCGTGTTCTTCACGGCGGTCACCCCCCTCCTGAACCCCATCATATACACGCTTCGGAATGAAGACATGAAAAATGCTTTAAACAAACTGATGGGGAAGACGGGGAAAAAGGAAGAAAAATGAAAACAGTCCAGCCCTCCGGATGCTTGGTGTCCCAAGTTAAAGAACCGTCTGGCACAGACTAAGTTATACACGTGTTGATCCGACTCTATGGCTCGGAAAATTATTCTGAGCCCCAATCTCTGAGACTCACAACAAGCGCTAAGATGGTTAACATCTTCATTATGTTGGACATTTTTCCAGACACTTGGTATCTACCTAATCTCCACAACAACCCTGTCAGGTAGGTATTACCCTCATTGACATGTAAGAAATTAAAGTTTAAAAAGAGCAAAAGGCATGAACAAAGTCTCCCGACAACCAGATGCTGAAGCAGGATATGAACTCAAGTGTAACAAGGCAAATTCATGCTATCTTCATGACACCATGTTCCCTTAGGCTGCTTTTGTCTTAGTTGAGATTCAAGGCCTCAACAAAGGAGTCACCTTTCTAGGCAGCCCACACCTATGTCACTCACCCAGACACTTGCCTAAACAGTTCAGCCATCCCTGGTAAAGTGAGTTTGCAGATAGGGTGCCTTCAAAAATTTCCTGGACAGATGGAATTAAAAGATAATGGAACCTTTCCATAAATTTTTGAAGTTCCTGCGTATCACTTTGATGATGTAGAAAAGGCTTATTGAAGTTCTTGACAGCCAGGCCAAAGTCTGCTATGAAGAGCACTAACATGTTGATGTTCCATTAATTTGACATATGTTTACTGAGCACCTATTATATTCTAGGTCCTAGGTTAATCATCATAAATAAAACATTCATTTAATTCTTCTTTTGTGGATGTTACAGCCTAGTGAACACATAAAACATAAAACTATATAAGCAAGTAAAGTATAGCTGATGATAAATACTATAAAAGAAGATAACAGGATACTGTTAAAGAGTTAGGGAACAGAATGTCTTTTAGATTGAGTAGCCAAGGGGTGACTCTGAGGAAATGACAGTCAAGCTAAGATGTGAAAGATAAAACCGGCGTCAACTATGAGAAATGAGAGGTGAGCCATGTTCTAGAGCAGTGGTTCTCAACTTTTCTAAAGCCATGACCCTTTCACATAGTTCCTGGTGTTGTGGTTACCCCTAACCCTAAAATTATTTTTGTTGCTACTTCATTTTGCTACTCTTATGAATCAGGCGACCCCTGTGAAAAGGTTGCTCGACCCCTAAAGGTAAAAACCACAGATTGAGAACCGCTGCTCTAGGTAGAGGAAATGACAGGTGCACAGGCGTGTGTTGGAAAAGAACTCGGCTTGTTCCAGGAAATGCAAGACTGATGTGGCTTCAGCTCAGGTCTGTGAAGCAGTGTGGTGAGAGGCAAAGAAGGAACTTTAAAAGCTTTCTTGAGAAGTTGAGGATCTATTACGGTGCAATAGGAAACCACCAGAAAGATTTAAACACTCAAGTGGCATGATATGACTTTTGTTTTCATGAAATTATTCAAATTGCTATTTAGAAAATTCATTCAACTCAGAATTTATAAATAGCCACTTGATATCTATGCAGTCTTGCACCAGGAGCTGGGAGAAGACACTAAGTGGGACAGACCTTGGGACAGTCACACTGTCTGAAAGCATTGTGATGAGTGCTCTGAATTGGCATGTTTTAAGGGAACTCGGAAAACAGGAAATATAAAGACATATTCCCGGCAATGGTATCTTACATATCTACATATGCACAAAAAATGTGGCATGCTGGGAATCAATAGTTTGCTTTGAATATATCAATAGGAAGGTTATTAAATGCAGCTGGGATTGCTTAAGCCATCAGTGAGGTTATAATTGATAAACCCATTTTACACTTTTAATATAAATTAATCATTTCACTGGTAGTTCTTACAAATCTTATAACAGTCTATCATTCAGTTGTATTAAGCACACTTGTACATATGCTGCCATCAACATTTCCAAAACATTTTCTTTCTACTTGAACCCGTGGTATCAGCTCCTCTTTTTTTCTCTCCCATTTTACGTTTTTATAGGCCTGGTTCCATCCTAGCTGTATAAGACTGTTCCTGACTTGAGTCTTATATGAGAATTGTACAGGATGGGCATAATTCCCATTTGCTTGACAACCAATGGCACTTATATTTTTTCTATGAGCATCATCTCTCTGTTTATATAATGAATTTTCTCTCGTTACTTGTCATTTTAATCATGGAGTGCTTTCTGTCATTTTAATGATTCATTTCTTAGGTTTTGGCCAGCGTTAGTAAGCCATTCACTCTGTATTCAGTATCTGTAACATGTAGATGCCTATGCTGTCTAGGATCACATTCTTCAGAATATGCTTAAGCATCACTTCAATAAGCTAACAGAACATCGATTGAATAATGAATGGCTCAAAGGCCTTAATCAATTCTAAATTCCATTTAAGATATGCAAAAAAAAAGTCAGATAGGTATTTTAGCAAGAAGTGCAATGGTGGTGTAGTGGTTATGCATTGGGCTGCAATCCGAATAATTCTCCATTGGAAAACAACAACCAGGTGCTGCACGGAATGAGGACTGAGATTTCTACTCCTGTAAATAGTGACAAACTCAGGCTGAGCCCCGACGGCGTAGTGGTTGTGCGCGGGACTGCGGCCCACTGGGATGGAGGTTCAATTCCAGCTCCACAGGAGCAAAGGCTGGGCCTCCTACTCCCACCACCAGAGGGCAGTGATGCCCAAAAAAACTAAAAAAAAATAGTGACAGACTCAGAAATCCACAGCGGAGTCCCTATGGGTTTGTTTGTTTCTTTGTTTGTTTGCTTGTTTGGTGTCACTCATTCTATTAGCTCCATTAAAATGGTAGCGCCATCTATAAAATCTTAACCTATATCTAATTCTACTACTTTCCACCACAGCATCTCATCCTCCTGGCTACCAAAGTAATTAGTAGTGGAACTTTCTTGAAATGTGCTAGTCTATTCCACAGTAAATCCTTCAGCCCCAATCAATGATACCAGCTAAATCCAGGAAATGATGTGCATGCAATCACTGGACTATTTTCACTGATTTTTTTTCTTTTCTTTGGCTCATTTTCATATATATATTTCTATGTAAACAAACCTCATTTTCATCAAGTCAATTCCAACTCAGAGTGACCCAGTAAGACAGGGTAGAACTGCCCCATAAAGTGTCCAAGCTGTAAATCTTTCTTCTGAGGAGTGATTGGCGAATTGGAAGCATTGGTCTTTTCGGCATCAACTGAGCACTTAACTACTGTGCCACCAGGCTCCTTGTATTTCTAAATACAGTTCTCAAAAATCTTAATGCTGGTGGACTATCAATGTTTGCTCTATTAATCTTTATGCAAAATATAATTGCCATGCGGCGAAATAAAATCTTGGTCCATCCATTTTTGTAATACATTTTCATATTTCAGATTTCCTTTCATATTATGTCTCCTTTAATATTTAATTTATGATATAGTAATACATCACAACCAATAAATAGCTTCGGTGAACAGTTGCATTAAAAACACTTTTTGAGGGGGCATCACTGCCCCCTGGTGGTGGGAGTAGGAGGCCCAGCCTTGCTCCTGGATGGCGCTGCTGGATTTGAACCTCCAACCCAGTGGGCCGCAGCCCCACGCACAACCACTACGCCACCGGGGCTCCGCCTTAAACACACTTTCCTAAGCTATATAAAGCTTCACTCTTTCTAAGTTATCGTAAAGAAATATAAGAGGGGGGAAAAATGAACAAATACATTTCAAATTGGCTATAGCTATTCAAAGAGCAATAGGCAATTGGGTCCTGTAATGGTTCTGTGTTGGGTTGCAATGGAAAAGGTCAGAAGTTTGAAACCAAAAGTCACTCCTCAGTGGGGTGGGGAGGAGACAGGGCTTTGTGTGTGGGGGTGGGGGGGGCGCATCACTGCCTTTGGTGGTCGTGGGCGCTACGCAGTGCCGCTCCTGAGAGCTGCCATTGGATTTGAACCGCCAAGCCCGCAGCCTGCAGTCCCACACTCAACCACTTACGCCACCAGGGCTCAGGCAGAGGTGGGGCTTTTTACCCCAGCAGAGTTACGGTGTCGGACTCTGTCCTAAAGGGACACTATGAGTCGTCATTGACGTGATGACAGTAAATTTGGTTTTGGGGTATTAAAATAGCAACAACGTTGCTCAGTAAATGTCGGAAAGTAGCATTTGCTGTATGACACCCCAAAATTAAATAAGCGCATGAAAACAGTAAGAAATGTTCTGAATATGATGAGGGCAACAAATGGACAAATATGCTTGACAGTATGACTGGATGGATGGATTGGGATAAGAGTTGGATGAACCCCCAATAAAGTGATTTTTTTTAAGTTCACTTTCAGAAGATCAATGCTATAGCCTTACAATTCTGTTTTGTTACTTGACAAATCATTTTATTGGGACCTGTACATACCAGTATATTATAACAATCCAGACATCCATTATATCAGGCAGACGTGTACAAATGTTGCCACCAACAACTTCAAAACATTCTCTCTCTTCTGGAGTCCTTTGCTCCTAGGTCCTCTTTATTCCCTCCCCCGCCCATCATGCTGCCTTTGTGAGCCCTTAGTACATTATGTCTCACTATTATTATTTATACATATTCTATTTCAATCTTTTTAGAGGGAAACCTCAGGAGAAAATAGGCAAACATGGGAGCAAAGAGGCACACCCCCCTTTATATGTGCACGTGCAGCTCTATTTTTCTTTGACTTTCATTATCCATGGTGAAAACTGGATTCGTTTGGGAAAGTCAAGAAAATAACAGAGTCCCGGTGCCCATTCGGCATACATGAAAGGAAAGGTCGTGCAGTTTTCCAGAACATCAGCCGTCACAGGATTCACTCTGAATGATTCGCTGTCAGACACTCACTGAGATAGTTAAGGCTGATAAACCCATGTGGGACTAACTGAAGGGCAGAGACATAAATGGCACAATGAGCCATACCTTTCTAGTGAGCAGGTCTCTTGCGCTCTGGTGGCCGGACCATGTTGCAGCCGCCTTAGCCAGCCCTGCTTCAGTTGGCAAGGGTCCCTTCCTGCAAGATATCCCTGAGGAGAAGCCACATGAACCTACCCTGATGCAGCCCGGGGTGCTGGAGCAGCCTTGTGGAGACCCCTGCCACACACTTGCTGATTCGGCTTTCCTCCTGCAGTCAGCATCATTGCGTCTGTTTTGTGAGACTGAGAAGGACTTTGTAGATCAGTGTTGGACATATGGACTAATGTTGGACTTAGGGGCTTGGGCAAGTACTGGGTTGGGATGCTTTCTTAATGTATACTTACCCTTTATATAAAACTTTCATATAGATATATAAATAATGTGAATTTCTGTGGATTTGTGTCTCTAATGTACCCAGATTAACACAGTAACTAAGGAACTCTGAACTACACCCTTGCCTTGTATGCCATTTGAGAGGCCAGGATTCTATGAAATTGCTGACTACAGCTTTCTTGTGATTGATCAGGAACCAAGTTCCCATGATGCACCACCATATGATACATTTTCATATGTATGAAATGTAGTGAAAAAAGAAAAGAGAAAGAAAACCTCACACACTACACACACATTCCGACCAAAAAAAAAAATCCCTCTCCCCACAACCACATACACACACTTTCAGTCATCTGTTTTGTATGCACTGCTTCCTTCACTCTGCTCCTGCCAAACACCTGCTGTTCAGCCATGTGATTTCCAAAAGAACGTTGACTCCCTGTTTAGCCCTTTGCCTGTAAACCTAAATTTTATCTCCAATCAAGTCTTATTTTTAATTTTGGGCTTTACTTACTCTCCAATTTATTTTTTATTAAAAATCATTTTATTGGGGGCTCGTACATCATTTTTCACAATACATAAATGTATATAGTGTGCCAAGCACCTTCACATGTCTGCTGCTGTTATCAGTCTCCAAATATCCACTTTTCCACTTAAGCCCTTGATTTCAGCTTCCCATCTTTTCCCCTCTGTCCCTGCTCTCCCTCCCCCACCAACCCTCAATACTTTATAAATTATTATTGTTCTGTCATATCTTACACTTCCCAACCTCTCTCCCAGCCCACTCCTTTGATGTCTGTCCTCCAGATAGGAGGTTATGTGTAGATCCTTGTATTTGGTTCCATCTCACTACCCCACCTTCTTTCTACCCATCCAGTAACTCCACTCTCATCACTGGACCCAAGGGGCTCATCTGTCCTGGGTTCCCCATATCTCCAGCTCCCCTCTCTCCCTCCTTACTGTATCTTTTCCAGTCCAGCTGGATTTATAAGGTAGAGTTGGAACCATGATAGTTGGGGGGGAAGCCTTCAGGAACTAGAGGAAAATTGTGTGCTTCATCACTGCCTTGCTGCACCTTGACTGACCTGACTCCTCCCTATGACTCCCCTATAAGGGGGTGACCAATTACCCAATAGTGGGTCTTAGGTCCCCAACCTGCTCCCCTCTTCATTCGTAATAATGTGATTCTTGTTTTTTGATGCTTAATACCTGCCCCCTTCAGCCCCTCTTGATCACACAGGCTGATGTGCTTCTTCCATCTGGGCTTTGCTGTTTCTGTGCTGAATGGCCACTCATTTATCTTCAAGTCTTTGAGACTCCAGACACTTTATCACTTGGTAGCTGGACACCATCCGTTTCTTTCACTCTGTTTGCCTCTGTATCCATTGGTCTTCAGTAATCACATCAGGAATCAATTGATCAATTGATTTTGATTTTTGTTCTTTAATGTCTGATACCTGATTGTTTCAACACCTCATGATCGCAAAGGCAGGTGTGCTTCTTTTATGGTGGGCTTTGTTGCTCCTGAGCTAGATGGCTGCCTGTTTACACTCAAGCCTTTAAGACCCCAGACACTGTATCTTTTGAAAGCTGGACACCATCGGCTTTCTTCACCACTCTTACTCATGCTCCCACATGTCCTCATTTGGCAGTTAAGGGAGATGCACACACAGTGATATTTTTTTTCCCTGTTTGATGCCCGCTACCTGGTCCTTTCAATACCTCTTGACCACATTGACTGGTGTGCTTCTTCCATATGGGCATGGCCACTTCTCAGATAGATGGTCTTTGGTTTATCTTCAGGCTTTTAAGACTCCAGATGCTATATCCTTTGACAACTGGGCACCATCAGCTTTCTTCACCACATTTACTTATGCACCCATTTTACTTCAGTGATCATATTGAGCCAGTGAGTATCTTGGAATACCAGATTCATAGAACAATGTGTTCTTGCATTGAGGGAGCACCCGGGTGAGGACCCAAGGTCCACGTGTTACCCCAGTACTTATCCTATAAATATGTTCTTAGATTTATTCCCTCCTTATCATAGATAATTATATTGATGTATGTACATGCCTATGTTTAGACCTCTGCAAGTGCCCTTTGCTTTCTAGTTCTTTTCTCTATTTCCTTCCATCTCCTTCCTGTCCTACCATCATGTTCCTCCTTCATTGGAGTTTCAGTACTTCCTCTCAGTTACATTGCCCATGCTTAATCCCTACCAGGCCTCCCACACCCTCCCTTCCACTGATTCCAGCCCACTTGTTCCCCCAGCCCATAAGCCTGCCCATGCCCCCTTCTCCCCCCTTCCCCTGTGTCCCCCAGGAACCGTCAGACCCATCATTCTCTCCTCCCGACTCGCTGACAAGGAGTGCTCCCTTCTTGATTCAGTTCACTTTGGGAGGGGGAAGAGTCAGTCCACAATGCTTCCCCACCATGTGACCCCCGAAATGTCCTGTGTCGCTGTCTGTTTCAGTAGGGAGCCAGTGTGACATGTCTTGTTGTTGTTTGCCCAGTCCTTGAGTGTAGTCCTTTGAGCATCGTGTGTCAGCGTGGGGACTGGACCAGCTCTTCCTCTTCTTCCTTTCTGGCCTTTCTCCCTGTGAGTGTGGCATGCTGGGCCCTCCCCCAACCTGTTCTCTGTCACACCCACTTCCAGGGATGGGGTAAGTCTGGCTCTGGTTGCGTCCGATTCTGTAGCTCTCTCTTTTCATGCATCCTTCCATGCGTCCACGCTGTCCTCATGGTTGGATGCTTCAAGGTAGGATCTGCATGCCCACTCCAGCTTCTGTGGAGACAAAACTGGTACTCTCCCCCTGGGTGGGTTAGTGCTCTCTTCCCTCTACTATCCTTTCACTTCTGAACTCCCTTTTTTCTCCCTCTACCCTCGTCCTTCTCCTATTACTGTGTTGCACCCAGCATGTACCTCCCTGGGTTTGGTCCACCCTCCTCCCTTTTCCCTAAATCTTGGCCCAACTGTTATGGTATACGAGTCTTCTCTTCTATACCCACCATATTGGTTACACTTACCTCAGGGGACTCATACAGTACTTCTCCTTTTGTGATTGACTGACTTCGCTTAGCATAATTCCCTCCAGTTCTTCCCATGCAGAGATGTGTTTCATGTGCTCATCAGAGCTTTTGAGAGAGGCATAGTTCTCCATTGGGTGTAGGTGCCAGAGTTTGCTGATCCACTCATCTACCAATGGAAATTTAGATTGCTCCCAACTCTTTGCAATTGTGTTGCAATAAACATTGACGTGCATACCACTGGCCGTGGTTTATTTCTTACCTCTTCTGGGTATTGACCCAGTAGCGGGATAGCTGGATCATAAGGTATCTCATTCCATTTTTCATTAAGTATCACCAGGCTGCTTTCCATAGCAACTTTACATATCTATTACTCGCCAATTTAAAATTCTAATAAGAAATGCCAGTGCTGTAACCAACACAAAGTTCTGACCAAGAATAATTGCTCTTCTCTACAGAACCTGTAAATAAAAGTCCATTTTGTCCATGTTGCCTAAACTAAAGCTGGCAGTAGATGAAGGAGGAAGAGACTGCCACCCTGAAAAAATAAAACTAAAGCAACTTTTAGTTACATAGTCAACGAATACCCTATGTGAATCTGGAGAGTTATGAAAGAATAAGAGATATCTATAGCACCCCCCCCCAATATTGACTCCTTGACTATACTTAGAATAATTATATTAATATGAAAATCAAAATCACTTATTTATTAGTTATCCAAGGCTTCCTAATAAATGACCACAAGCTTAACTACATAAAACAGCATTCATTAATCTCACAGGTTTGGGGATAAGGTTCCAATCACAGCATAACTGAGCCTAACGTCTCACATGGACTGCTGTCAAGATTTGATCTAGAACAAAGGTCACTTGGAAGGCTCAAATGGGAAGAAATGTGCTTCCAAGCTCAAGTGGATGGTGGCAGAATTACAGTGACTCAAGGGCTTTGGACTGAGGGTCTCAATTCTTAGCTGGGTGTCGACCAAAGATTTCTCTCAGTTCTTTAACCCCTGGGTCTCCCCAGCTTAGTATCTTGCTTCATCAAAATCAGAAAAAGTGTCAGCTGACAAGAGAGAAGGGATCAAGTATCAAGCATCAGAGAACAAAAAAGCCATATCGTTGTGAATTAGGGGGAGTGTGTACCAAAAGTCCATCTGTAAGCAGTTGGACATCCCCTTACAGAAGGGTAGCACAGAGGAGACGACTCAGTCAGGGTGCAGTACAGCAATGATGAAACATACAACTTTCCTCTAGTTCTTTAGTGCTTCCTCTCTTCTCCTCCCCCCCTCCACCCACTATCATCATACCAATCCTACCTTACAAATTCAACTAGACTAGAGGATGTACACTGGTAAAGATAGGATCTGAAAACCTGGGGGATCCAGGACAGTTGTGAGAGAGGCAATACCAAGCAAGTGTAAGAAAGGTGGAGTAGAGAGGGGGAACTGATCACAAGGCTCTACATTTAACCCCCTCCCTGGGGAATGGACAACAGAAAAGTTGATGAAGGGAGACATCAGACAGTGTAAGACTTGACAAAATAATAATAATTTATAAATTATCAAGGGTGCATGAGGGAGGGAGTGGGGAGAGGAGGAAATGAGAAGCTGATACCAAGAGCTCAAGTAGAAAGCAAGTGTTATGAGAATGATGATGGCAACAAATGTACAAATGTGCTTGACACAATGGATGGAAATATAAACTGTGATAAGAGCTAAATGGGGCCCTAATAAAATTATTTTTTTAATGTGAAATGTCAATTGATGACAAACCTTGTTCTGGACTTCTGTCAACCCCCCAAACAGATGAAAATGTCAGCAAAATGTGTACATTTGTGCTCAAAGTCTGACGATGAACCATGGAAGAAATGGGACATTTTCTGGATTATCGTGGAGCTTGGTTCAATGAATTTGGAATGAGAAGGGTGTCTGTGAAATTTGTGACTTGGGTTCTGACTGAACAGGAAAAGGAGCATTGAGTTGCCATATGTCATGCTTTGAAAGAAGAGCTCCAAAGTCACCCAGACTTCCCCCCGCATCCCAAGAACATTACTGAAGTGACATGGTGATATTCTTAGAACCCCAAAAGGAAACACGATCAAGCCAGTGGAAGACACCATTGTTACTTTGCTCTAAGAAAGCTCATCAAGTGAAATCAAAGATCAAGATGATGCTCATTTGGTTTTTTGATGTGAGAAGGATAGTGCATTTGGAGTTCACTTGACCATGTCAGGCTTCTAATGAAGCTTTCTATGTAGAGGTTCTGAAAAGATTGCACAACAGAATGTAACAAAAAAAGGCCTGATTTGTGACAGACAGGGGAGTGGTTTGGCCACCTCGACAATGCACCCACTCATGCAGCCTTCTCAGTGTGCCAGTTTGGGTCAAAAAAAAACCAATATGCCTCTCTTGCCCCATGCACCTGACACACCTGACCTCAATCTGGGGCTTCTTTTTGCTTCCCAGAGTGCAGAGAGACAGGAGAAGATAGCGATTTAATGACATCGAAGAATGAAGAAAAAATGAGGGAGGTGCTGTCAGCCATCCAAACAGGTGAGTTTGAAAAATGTTTCCAACAATGGAATTTCAGATTTGACAACTGTATTACGTATGATGGAGAGTGCTTTGAAAGTGATAAGGTTGTTTTTTGTAATAATAATAATAATAATAATAAATAAATAAATTAAATGCATAGCTTTGAAAAAAATTCCAGTTTGTGAGGGGTACTCCTCATATATACAACCACTAAGCAAAATGGTGTCATCTCAAACAATTAAGAATAGAGATTTCATACAACCCAGAAATCCTGCTCTTAAGTGTTTATTCCAAGGCAGTACCAGAACATTATTGTATGAGATCTGAAAATATTTAAAACTAAGACAAAGATTTTCATACCAAAGGGAAATGAGTTTGGAGAGTGTTGGAGTAGGGCGGGGGGTGGGGGGTGAGCAGAGGAAGAGAAAGCAACAGGCAAGACAGCAGATGGTGCTAACTTGGGTGTAGCAGAATATAGGGGTCCACTAGAGGGAGGAGTGGATGTAGCACAAGGGGGAGGATAAACTATGGGGAAATTTGGCTATTAACTATGAACACAAAGTTGACAATCTGAAATGTCAATCCCCACCTAGTTTGCAATAAAAAATTAGAAGGGAAAAAAAGAAAATGTGTAAATAAGCACCTTGAAGATATATTTGGAAACAAAAATAATATTACCATGATGCATAAAAGCACAGATGTTCTGTATAACTGCCTGGTGACAATATCCCACAGAGGAATTTAGATCAAGAGAATAGATTCTCACTGTTTACATGTACCTGAAACTGTGTCTGTCCCCAAATTATATTATTGGGGGGGGGGGCTTCTAATTATACTATTCTACTGAAGAAACAAGAATCTCTCTGTAAGTACTTCAGGTTCTTTCTCTTTACATAATCATACACCATGATTTTTTTCTTTATCTAATGAAAGTTAATAATTCCCTCTCATTGATGTTTTATGTCATTTTACCTAATTTTGATTCTCCACATACACTCTTTCATGAAGGATATGCCATAACCAGCCACACTGTTGGCACAGTGGTTAAAACGTTCAACTGCTAACCAAAAGGTTGGTAGTTTCAAACTCAGCAACCACCTCCATGGAATAAAAGTAGTGCAGCCTGCTTCTGTAAAGATTGATAGCCTTGGAAAGCTTACAGGGTTCTGCTCTGTCCGAGGGTCACTATAAATCAGAATTGACTCCATGACATTGGGTTTGACTGGGTTTTGCATGGCCAGATTGTTCACAATCCCAGTGCCCCCTCATGTTTATGATTTCATGAAGGCAACGTGTTGCTGTCTGAGCTGCTTCATGGCATTTTTTACCTCCTCATTCCTCAAAGTATAAATGAGGGGATTCAACAAAGGTGTTACTACTGTGTAGAAAACAGACACCACCTTGTCAATGGAGTAGCTGGTGTCTGGTCGAGTGTAGATAAAGATACATGGTCCAAAAAAGAGGGCAACCACCATGAAGTGGGCGGAGCAAGTAGACAGGGCCTTCCGACGCCCCTCCGCTGACTGTTTTCGCAGGGAAACCAAGATGACCGTGTAAGAGGCAACCAAGGCTAGGAAACAGGTAAGCGAGATGGTCCCACTGTTGGACACAATTAGCATTCCGGTGAGGTAGGTATCTGTGCAGGCCAGTTTGATGACAGGAGGCACATCACAGAAGTAGCTGTCAATAATGTTGGGGCCACAGTAAGGGAGTCGAATGGTCAAGAAGGTCTGCACCAGTGAGTGAATTGTACCCCCCAACCAGAGAGCAAAGACAAGCTGCACACAGACTCTCATATTAATGACATTGGAGTAGTGCAATGGAGTGCAGATGGCCACGTAACGGTCATAGGCCATGATGGTCAGCAGGAAAATCTCCGCACAGGCAAACAGGTGTAGGAAGAAGAGTTGGGCGATGCAGTTGTCGAAGGAAATGGTCTTTCTCTCTAAAAGAAAGCCCTCCAGCATCTTGGGAACAGTGACAGAAGAGTGACAGATGTCAATAAAGGAGAGATTGCTCAGGAAGAAATACATGGGGGTATGAAGACGCGAAGTGAAGGCAATGGTAACCACGATGAGAATGTTCCCCAAAAGAGTGAGCACGTAAGTGACTGAGAACGCCATGAAAAATATTATCTCAAGCACCCAGTCGTCAGTAAGTCCCAAGAAGACGAATTCTGTCACTCTGGTTTGATTTAGTGCATCCATCCAATGAGCTTTCCAAAAGACCTGGGGGCAGGGAGGGGCAGGGAGAGACCAGAATGAAAGACAATTTATCATTAATGTTAAAGGAATGGAATTAATCGAAGTGCCTCTACAGTCCTATCTGAACTGATCATCTATTATCAGAAAATATTTCTTCTTTATTATTAGAGACTATAAGATCAATTTAGTAATAGTTACTATAACATACTCATTACTGATTAGAAGCTACACCAAGCATGCTGTATGCATGTACACCATTCTATTTAATCACAACACATGGCATAGGCATTCTGGTTCCTGTCTTGCCATTGAGATAAGTGAACTTTGACAAAAATGATGATACAGATGGTCAATAATCCTATAAAGAGATAACTGCTCTTTTCACTTTGGTTCAATGTAATTCTCAGGCTGAGCCCCGGTGGCGTAAGTGGTTGAGGGCGGGACCGCAGCCCGCAGGCTCGGCAGTTCAAATCCAGCGGCGGCTCTCAGAAGCGGCACTGGATAGCCCCCACGACCACTAGAGGGCAGTGATGCCAAAAAAAATAATAAAATAAATGCAACTCCCAGTTAAAATCATTCAGCCTTTCATCTATCAAATTAAACATACCTGCATATCCCCAAAATTTTACTACCCACTGATTTCTTTTCCAGTACAAACCAAAAACTCAATTGTTGTCAAGTCCATTTGGAACCCTAGCAAACCTAAATAGAATTTCTAAGGCTGTAAATGTTTTCAAGAGCAGGCAGCCTCACCTTTCTCCCACAGAGTGACTGATAGTTTAAACCCCCAACCATGACCCTGACCTTTTATTTTTCTTATGCATTTTTCTCTCCAGCTAAGCTAGGCTCTGTCCTCCAAGCCCCACCGACCTTCTTACAACACTTTGCTTTTATTTATTCTATTCCCTCTGTTTAGAAAACATATTCTCAAATCAAATGTAATTATGGACCATTAAAAAAATCATTTGGGGCTGAGCCCCGGTGGCATAAGTGGTTGCGTGCGGGACTCCGGCCCACGGGCTTGGCGGTTCAAGTCCAGCGGCAGCTCTCAGGAACAGTGCTGGGTAGCGCCCACAACCACCAGAGGCAATGATGCCAAAAGAAATAAATAAATAAATAAATGTTTGGGTTGAGCCCCGGTGGCGTAGTGGTTGTGCGTGGGACTGCGGCCCACTGGGACGGAGGTTCAATTCCAGCAGTGGGGCTGGGCCTCCTACTCCCACCACTAGAGAGCAGTGATGCCCACAAAAAAAAATCATTTGTTCTTCAAGATGACCTTCGAGAGTATTATATTTAAGAAAACTTTTTTGATGCTAATTAAATCCTTTTTCTACAATGTACGCTTCTTTGATGGCCCTTCGCTGTCATAGATGATAAAATGACATATTTACTGTATTTCTCACAAAATTGGAGTTTTCTGACAAAAAGCACACAGGGCTTATCCTTGGCAGCACATGACATTTGGTCTCACATACAGTAGATAAGCAACGTACAGACTTTCTCTAGTGGTAACAAGAACCCCCTCACATGGACTCAGAGGCACACAAAGACTGGAGGAACATCTGCTACTAGAAGAGATGTATTTTTTTCATTGAAGGCTCCATCATAGTCCACATTCTATAACCGTTTAAGAGCGATGCAAGGTCAGCAGTTTGAAACCACTAGCCACTCTATGGGAGAAAGACGGGATTTCCTCTCCTGTAAAGAGTTACAATCTCAGGATCTCACTAGGGCAGTTCTTTTAAGTTCAGGCTAAGCACAGATAGGGTCTCTATGACTCGAGGGCAGTGAGTTTGGTTTGGTTTAACATATTTCAGACACTGATAGGGATGAAACTATTATTCCTCTTGATCCCATCTCACCTCAGCACTCTGCAATCTGATGGCTTTTTTCAATGCCCGGGAACAAGAGGCAAAAGCTGTGGCCAAATCTAGAAGGCGTCAAGTCATAAACTCAGGCATCTAATGGAATACTGGGGTATGTGTGTGTTTGCGTGTTGAAGTGCTTGCATGTGTGCTTGTGTGTTTAGTTGTCTTCATGGAAAGCAACACATTCAAAAAGGCATACTAAATCCTTAGACAAGCAGTCAAAATGTAAATCTCTTTACACACACGTATGAAGCATAATTAGACAAATGGTTGACACAGGGTCTTGTTTAGTGTTGCGCGCACACCCCAAAAAGCATGCTAAGCACCCAAGTAAAATAAGTAACAAAACTTACCAATTTCTCCAATTAGGCAGGGAAACTTTAGCTAATTGTTACCATGCTCTCTTGGTCTCTTTTTCCCCCAACACTTCTTTCTAGAAATAAAACAGAGAAAGCAAAGTAACAATGGACAATATGTTAAGACAACTCTAATTTGGATATTCCCAATGACTTTCTGTTTTGTTTCACCTTTTTAATATTGGTTCCTGAATGTTTTGAGTCCTTTTACATCTCTGAAAATTCTTCATTTGTTCTTTTCAATGCATTCATTCTTCTTGCTGGCCAAGTTAGATAAAAATAAGCCTGCTTGTCTCTGTTTCAGTCAGCAACTAGTATGGGGACTACCAACACATTTTGTTCAATTACACTTCTCTTTATGGTGCTTTGCAGTTATTGTGTCTTTTTCCAAATTGAAGTTCTGTGGCTACCTGACTTTAGTAAATCTATTGAGGCTATCGTGCTCACTTTTACAACAGCATGCACTCACTTCGTGTCTCTGCCACACTTGGGCAGTGCTCAAACTATTTAAACTTTGTCATGGTGTTAGCCACACTTCATGATTCCAGTGTACTGTAACCATGACTCTCACAGTCTCTGTGTAACCAGAAATCCGTGTGATTCACTTTCCTGGAAATGATGTGGAACAGAACTCACAGAATTTCCAAGATAAACCTTTGTTGAAATTGTACCTCATCAACTCCCAGACTCTGATACTCAATGACCATTGATTTACGTAATAAGAGATAAGGAAGCATTTGTTAGTGATGGAAAATAACTATTTCTAGTTTATACAAATAAACAGCATCATCTGGGAGCTATGCCCCAAACTGACTTTAAACAGAATTTTGTAGCAAAATCATATTTAAGGAACATTGTCAATTCAAAGTCAGTTAACCTTAGTTTCTGTTGTTGCCAGCTGCACAAATAAACATTGTGACTGAACCTATTTTGTGAAATTATAATTAAGATTTGAACCAGCTTGTGTCACCACAAGGTGTTGAAGGGATCAGGTATCAGGCATCAAAGAACTAGAAATTATATCACTGTAAATGAGAAGGAGAAAGGATTGGAAACGCAAAACACATCTTCAGGTAACAGGACATCCCCTTACAGAAGGGTCATGGGGAGGAGACGAGCCAGTCAGGGTACAGTATAGCAACGATGAAACATACAACTTTCCTCTAGTTCTTCAATGCTTCCTCCCCTCCACTATCATGATCCCAATTCTACCTTCCAAATCCAGCTGGACCGGAGGATCTACACTGGTACAGGCAGAAACACAGGGAATCCAGGCTAGATGAATCCTCCAGGACCAGTGGTGAAAGTGGCGATACCAGGAAGGTAGATGGGAGGGGGGGTAGAAAGAGGGAACTGATTATAAGGATCTATATATAACCTCCTCCCTGGGGTATACGCAGCAACAAAGTGGGTGAAGGGAGACATTGGACAGTGTAAGACATGACAAAATAACAATAAATTAATAGCTACAAGAGCCCTCAATAAAATTATTTAAAAAGAAAAAAATCATAATAATAATTTATAAATTATCGAGGATTCGTGTGGGAGGGGTAGTGAAGAGGGCGTGGGGGAAATGAGGAGCTGATACCAAGGGCTTAAGTAGAAAACAAAAGTTTTGAGACTGATGGGGGCAGCAAATGTACAAATGTGCTGACATATGAGCCCCCATAAAATGATTTTTTAAATAAGAATAATAATTGAGATCTGAACACTTAGGTTCTGTGTCTTTTTGCTCCTTTCACCAGCTCAGATGTTGAGTCTCAAATGTTGCATCTTGGATATAGGTAGGCAAGTCACTTGACTTTATTTTCTTTTTCTGGAAACAGGTCATAATTCTCTTCCTCCTAATTACCTTCCTTGCTGTGGCCTTACAAACGGGAATGTAGTGAAGTTTGGGGGTATAGGAAGACCACGGTTCATTCATCACTCCCAGGAGTTAAGCTTCCTTTGACGATCCAATTATCTTGTCTCTCCTCAACATCAACCTTAAATAAGTAACAATAATCACTGCCACTTTCTAAAGGGGAGGCAGAAAGAGGATAGAAAAGTTCAGTGTCAATCAGCCCAGTAGTTCTATTAAACTCTGGCTTTCTCTTAAAGGCCAAAGTAATATCCTTTAATTTAGGATCAGTAGCACTTGTTTGTAAGGACAAGAGTTATTTATCTTTTTTATTTAAAATAAATTTTCCAACTGACATCAGATGCTTACCGCCTGCCTCTGTGTCTCCTCTAATGATCCAATTCTCCTTGAAACCCTGTTACAGAGCAAAGGGTGTAAAATGGATACGTTTCAGGCTTGAAAGCTTTGGGATTTTTATCTATCTGATATAGGATTTTGAAGTGATCATTACAAGACCATAATTGAACTCGCCATCAATGGATACTCAGGGGTATTATTAAAAGTTTTCCATTTCAAAGACATTTCCTGTTATTAGGCTCACTTACCTAGTCATCTAATAAGTGGACAATGAAACCAACAGCTTCCAAACATGGAAGTAATCCAAACCCTAGTAATTAGCACAATATGCATTGACTAGCCACTGTAGTAACCACTGCAGTACACGCCAGGGAATCAACGTCCACCGACAAATGAAACCTCCTCTGTGAATACCAGGTAAACTGGCACTAGCACCACTCTGATGGGTACCCAAGCTGCCCACTATGACTCCTGGACCTAGCTCAATTTCCAGAAATTTCTGACTTAACACCTCTTGATTTGTGTCTTCTGCTTGAACAACGCAAAAAAAATATTCTCCACACTTTTCAAGCTGTATAAATAGCACAAAAAGGATCAAGGTGTTTTGTAACCAGGTAAATTTTGTTTTCAGAGAAGTCCTTGCCATTTCCCAAATCTTCTTTATCACACCTCAAAATTAAAGTATCCCTGTACAAGTATCCCTGTACTCCCCTCTGATGGTCGAACTCATTATATAGGGACAAGACTTAAATTATTAACTACCGCTCCATGTCTCCCAGGCTTAATTTTGTTTATTATACACCATTTGTAAAGACAATAATGTCTTCACCGAGCACTTGCAGCATAGTCATACACCAAGCAGACTCGCCAAATCTCCACACCCTCTGACCAACATAAGCCTGCTTATGCCAACCGCCCATAAAAAGTTCATGATGGTCGCCAGCACACACAGTGAAAGAAGCAATAAAGGGAAGGGTGGAGAATCACTGGAGAAACACCAAACAGTCCTATAATTATGAAAGACACAAATTTGGCAGAAGCAAGAAAATGTTAGAAAGCAATAAATAGATATGGACCAGACTAATAACAGACAGTCCTTCCCCCATTGCCTCTAGGTGTGGCTTGGAAAGAAGAAGAGAAAAATGAAGCTCTAAATGCCTTCAGTCTCTTCATTGAAGTCAATTTAATGAAGCATGAATGACATTTTAGATTGGAGGGCCTCTGAGTTTTTCATTTATTCATTGAACATCATTTATTGGAACCTTCCTTTTGCTAGGCAATATGCTGTGTGTATGTGTGTGTGTGTTTCACTGATTTTATTTCTCTCATAAATCCAGCCCAAGGCAGATAACCCTTTACATTTTGAACTGAAACTACTCCTGGGAGTCATCTTTTGGCTCAATAATTTATTGCTCCTAAAATAAATAATATCGCCCCTGAGTGCTGTGTCCTTTTAATTTTAAAAAAATTATCTACACGGGGTCAAACTATCAAGATCAACCCTAAAGCAAAGATGAGAAGAGATGGGGTCAGGGAAGTTAGATTAATGGAGATAGAAAATATGGACAATGTAACCAGGATCACTGAACAAGATGGATTGAAATGGTTAAGTCATTGCTTCTCGGCCTTTTGACTAAAATCGAGGACAGAATTAATTAAGTGGCAACCTAATGTGCTATGTAAAATTTCAGTAAAAGCACAATTAAAAAATGCTTTAATTCTAAGAAGTAAACAGTTCCAATACCGATACAAAACTGTTTTCATATGTGTGGGTGGGGTTCTTGCTCTTTTTCATATGTTCATTCTTATATAGTTTATTTCATAATAGAAAATAAAAAAGTCCATACTTATATGTAATCTAATTGCATGATTTACAACCGTTGAGGCTTTCGCTTTCCTGTGGGTCCTCTGTTTACTCTTTTGGTGTAATCTTTTGATGTACACACAGGTCTATTTTTTTTAAATATAGATTTTATTGGGGCTCTTACAACATTCAATACATTGTTCATTAAGCATACTTGTACACATGTTGCCACATTCATCTACAAACATTTTCTATTTGAACCCCACCAGCATAATTTCCTCTTTGCTCTAGTTTTTTGTTTTTTTCCTCTTTGCTCTAGTTTTTTGGTTTTTTTTAATTCCAACTCCCCATATTTCCTCTTCCCTCTTCTCTTCCCTCATGAACTTCCAATAATTTACAAATTATTATTACCTCTTCATATCATACACTGTCCAATATGTCACTTCACTCACTCCCCCCACTGTTGTCCACACCCCAGAGAGGAGGTCACATGTAGATCCCATAAATTTGTTCCCCCTTTCTACCACACCATCCCTTCACCCTCCCAGTGTCACCACTTCCCACTAATCTCAAGGGATTATCTATCCTAAATTCCTACGTTTCCGACTCCAATGTATATCCCCTGGTCTAGCCGAATCTGTCTGGCAGAATTGGGATCATGAGAGTCAGTGGGAGAAAGCATTTGAGAACCAGAGGAAAGTTGTACATTTCATTGCTACTACACTGTACCTAGACTTGCTCATCTCCTCACTGCAACCCCTTTGTAAGAGGATGTCGCTTCACTTATTGATGGACTTTGGGTCTCCAATCTGAACTCCCCCTCATTTATAATGATATAATTTTTAGGTCTTTGATGCTTGAGACAAGATCCCTTTGACACCTTGTCGTCACTCAGGCTGGTGTGCTTCTTCTATGTGGATTTGCTTCTTAGCTAGATGGCCACTTATTTACCTTCAAGTCTTTAAGAGCCCAGACACACATCATCTGATAGCCAGCCACCATCGGCTTTCTTCACCACATTTGCTTATGCACATATTTGTCGCCAGCGATCATATCAGGAAAGTGAGCATATAATGTTATGATTATTAGTTCTTGAAACCTGATCATTGATCCCTTTGGCATCTCTTGGTCCCATAAGCTGGTGTTTTCCTTTCATGTAGGCTTTGTTGCTTCACGGGTCTACTTTTTAAGAGGTCTTCTGATGTTTGAGTGTTTTCACGCATGTTTGAAAGTGTACTTATGTCTGAAATCCCCTCAGTTTGTCACTAGATTGCACTGATTGCTTCATCATTTTAGGATTCGGTCTTTGACCCTTCATGATTTCATTTGTTGAATATAATGTGAAATACATTTCCTATTTCATTCTGCAAATGGAGATCCAATGTTCCCAGCATCATTTGTTTAGATATCTTCTCTTTCTCGTTGAATGTGGTTTATTTGTCCATAGGTGGATGGACTTACTTCTGGGTCCTCAGTTCTGTCCCTTGGTGTCAGCTAGTCACTGAGTATTTAGTAGAATTCACCAGTGAAGCTGTCTGTGTCTGGTCTTACAGATGATGGGAGGTTTTTAATGGGATCTTCTGTTATAATTCTGTTCAGATTTTCTACTGCAGTCTGTTAGACTGTGTAAGCAGTGGACTTTGAAAGCAGAATACTATATAAGACTGTACTCCGAACATCTTTAAACCTATAAGAAATGTATGAATTTCCAGAAATACCTATATATTTCAAAAAGTTAGTAGTTCATTCATTCCTCCTGAACATCTTAAAGCTAAAAAATTTTCATGTTCATGGCCAACTCCATATATTCTTTCTATGAGTTAATCAAGTGCCATGCAGACCTGCTCATGACCTGTGCTGGCTGGCAGGAGAGTTTATGACCCCAAGACTCTTGAATTCTGAAGATCAGAATCCTTGAACATGGCCTGAGACAAGCTACGCCCTCATGGTTTATGTGGTAGTCGTGTGCTCATGTTAATTTTATGATTGAAATGTAAGGGTGGTGTCTAGCCTGTTAGTCTGGAGATAGCCTTTGAGTAGCCAATGAGGCCTCTGTGTGGGCATGGCTTTCTCCTGAGACTTCTGGGAAATCTCGCGATATTTCCCTGGTGAAGATGAGAAGCTATCTCCCCCAGTGGTTGGGAGTTAGTCTGAGAAATGATGAATCACGGACAAGACAAGATGGCAGCGTCTGAGAAGTTGAAGGAGCCGATGGAGAGACCACACAGCTTTGCCCTGATGGAGCCAGACCTCTGAAGCTTGATGGACCCTGAGCCCTAGAAGCAAAGGAGCCCTGGGGAGACCCCTGCCAGCGCCGGGATTCTGCACCCACTGACCTGTGACTTCATGAGTCGGAAGGAGACTTTATAGACTGATTTTGGGCATATGGGTTAATATCAGACTTATGACTTTGAACTGGACTGGACTGGGATGTTTTCTCAATGTCCTGTTCCTCTTCTATATAAACCTTTTCCTTATATCCATATGTATGTCTAAGAAATTTGTTCCTCTGGTCTACCCGGAATAACACAGCTTATTTCTTAAGTATCTACATAAGCACAAGTATAGACATAAACTCTAAGAAGAACAGGCACACCAAGAGAAGAAGTACACATCCTGGCTATGTATATTCGATAGTTAATTTTTATGTATGCTCACTTTTCCAAAAAAGGGAAAAATGAAACTATTCTGACAGAAAAAAACTCCCAGTTCTGACAAAAGGAAAAGATAGCACTATTTCCCTTGGATTTCTACTCTTTCACTAAAAGATCCTGGACATAATGCAAAAACAAGTACAGGAAATTTCTAGAAAGTAAAAGAAAATGTGGAGAGCCACAGGAGCTCAGGACTTGAAAAATGACACTGCTGGTGCATTCCCTGTGTTGTCTTATTACCTGTTATACATCACAGACAGAGCTTTGCAGATGGTTATGTAAGACCCGCCACCTCTGAATATAATAATGAGGGTGCAAGAGAGAATCACGCACCATACCAAGAAACAGAAAAGTCATACATGAATGAGAAAAACAAACAACAGATGCCAACACAAAGATGCATCAGATGTTGGCATTGTCAGACAAGAATCTTAAAGCAATCATAATAAAGATATTGCAATAAGCAATTACAAATTCTCTTCAAAGTCACTTTATGAAAAATAGAAAATAGGGGCTAAGACCTGGTGGCGTAAGTGGTTGAGGGCAGACTGTGGCCCGCGGGCTTGGCAGTTCAAATCCAGTGACGGCTCTCAGGAGCAGCACTAGGTAGCTCCCACGACCACCAAAAAATGGCAGAGGGGGTGGGGTGGGGGGTGGGGAAAGAAAAGAAAAATTTTAAAAGCTATGGGGAAAAAAGAGATGGAAATTATAAAGCTGAAAAATATCATACCTGAATTTTTTTTCCTTTCTGGATGGGTCAATAGTATAGTAAAGATAGAATCTGTGAACTTGAAAATAGACTTTACTCCACTGAGAGAATAGCAAGAGATTAGACTAAAGCGGGCTTAGAATCTCAGGGACCTATGAAAAAGATCTAACATCTAACTCAAGATTCATAGAAGGAAGAAAAAGACTAAAAAGTGCTCAAAAAATAATGATTTAGAGGGACTGAGCCCCAGTGGCATAGTGGTTGAGTGCGGGACTGCAGCCCACTGGCTTGGCGGTTCAAATCCAGCAGCAGCTCTCCAGGAGCAAGGGTGGGCCTCCCACACCCACCAGAGGGCAGTGATGCCCAAAAAAATGATTTAGAACATCACAAATTTGATGAAACTCTATATATTGGCAGAGATATTGACTATGATTATCATGGCAACATAGAGATGTGGTGAAGTATGAATGGAACTCAGGAGGTTCACTGGAGCGTATCTCCATGTTTCCATGCATGATGGTAAAAGTGCAAGGGAAATGACAGCAACCAGTTCATGACACAAGTCTGATAACCAGGGGCTTAATCTCCTTTAAGATGAAGGACTGGATCACCACATTGAGCAAGCCATGCATACCAAGAGGAGTGGCGAATGGCAATTAGGAAAATCTAGAATAGGTAACAGAAGAGAATAATTACGGTTTGGGGACCAACAGCAGTAGCAAGGACTTTAATTTGTCTTACTATTCAGTTTTAAGTATATGTATATATGAAAATGACAGTACAAAGTGAATTAAATGTTGTGCATGAAAAAGCCAAAGCAATGCAAGGAAGAAGCGACAACTTTCAATGATACACCAACATACTCCATTGGCATTTTTCATATCTGCTCACACTGACCTGATGTCAAGGATCAATATCCACAACTCTTTGCCAGAAGGATCTTTCTGGTACATCAAATACAACCTAAGTACAAAACAATTAATTTCCCCAGTGAGAACCTCTCCATCAAGGACTGGCAGGCATTGGTGAATGTGGGAGGCAGTCCACCAGATAGTCCAAATGACCTCTGCTGGATCTCGTATGTGTGACTTCTGTGATTCTTGACTTCTCTAGCATGTGTGACCTTGAGTAACCTCTACCTCTCTGTCCTGTACCAGGGTTGATCTACGTGGTCAACAGGAAAAATTGCTGCTTGTCACTTCTCTGTCTCTCTCTCACTTGCACACACACACACACACACACACACCTGCTAGATCATTCTGGGGGAAAGCAACAATCATACCATAAAGACACTCTATGGAGCGATCTGGATAGTAAGGAAATGAGGCTTCCTGCCAGCAGTCATGCGAGTGCACCATCTTGATGACCACATTTGGAGGCATTAAGGAGGTAAATAGCTCACTGAAGGTAGGTCACAAACCCACTCCCTGCAAGACATTGCTGCAGATAAGACACATGGAGTTATACTAGAGCCCTGGAGCTGAAGGAACCACGTGGAGACCCCTGCCAGCACTGCGATGCTTGCACTGCCACTGGATCCACAAAACGTTCCACTCACTAGCCTGTGATCTTCCTGCATTTGGCATCATTGCATGATGCCATAAGTCTCAAGAGGAATCTCTAGATTGGTATCAGACATATGGGCTGATATTGGATTTATGGAATTGATCTGACCTGGGCTGTGATATTCTCTCAGTATTCAATTGCTCTTGTATAGAAGGTTCTTTCTTGGAAGGCAGCTATGCCCACTACTACACCACCAATGCTGCACTAAAGTGCTTTCTCTTTTTTTTTTTTTTTTTGCATCACTGCCCTCTGGTGGTCGTGGGAGCTACCCACTACTGTTCCTGAGAGCCACCGCTGGATTTGAACTGCCAAGCCCACGGGCTGCAGTCCTGCACTCAACCACTTACGCCACCGGGCTCAGCCCCTAAAGTTTTTTCTTAAGACACTTATGAGTGTTCATGATTTTGTTTCTCTAGCCAAATCCAGATTAACACAGCTTCCTTCCCTTCTCTGTCACCTTATTTTGCTACTTGAATTTCCTGGGATTGTCTCTCAAATCATTACTTACACTCAAATGTATATCTCAGGGTCTGCTTTGGTGACATCAAACCTAAGGAATTGTACCAGATGGCAGTTCTGCTCTCTTTGATAGTTTCTGCTCATAAGAAATTTTCTTTTGGGACAAAACAACAAATAAATAAATGAAGTACATTTAAAAATATTACTTCCAGAGTTCCAGATCATATATGCACAGGTAAGCAAAACATGTTTAGACAAAGTTTTGTTGTTAGTGACTGGCCACATAGTAGTGTCTTCCAAAGAAGGTCCAATCAAGACAGGCGCTTTCAAGAGGATCTCCTGGTCCCCTGGTCAGATCAAGACTAAGAGGTTAGTTGAGATCATGGTGACAATCTGGGGGATTCCAAAGTAGAAATCTTGATAGATTGTCACATGACAATCATTGGGTCCTAATCGAACATTACATTGTGAAAAAAAAAAAGCCCAGGGAAGTTGTCCTGAGGTATTTTTCCCCTCCAAACAGCACACCTCCTCTTTCTTTGAGGGTTGCATAGACTGGCCAATGAGAATTTTGCTGGAATCCTTAACCCATAGATCATACACCCTCAATCTTATCCCTTCAGACTTATTTAGTTTCCAAAAACTCAAAGAATTTAAATTTTTAAAGGAACATGGTTTGCGACCCTCAAGAATGCCCAAAACAGCCATTTTAATGTGGTGTAGATCAAAGAGCTAAGAATCCTTCAGAGAAGAATGGAAGAAATAGAAGCCTTCAGAAGTGTACAGATCATAGAAACTATGTTGAGAAATAATAACTTCACATTTTAATATTTTGGTCAATAAATATTACTGTGTTTTTATAGCAATAATTTTTGGCTTACATATGTGTTTGTGTGTGTTAATATCTATACATATCAACACTTTGAGCAAGAGAAACAGTGCGGGAGTACTGTAATTCTTTCCCATCTTTCCCCTATGCTTAGACACTTTTACACATATGCAAAAGTACTCTCTATCTTTAATTATGCACACACATCCAGGAATTTTTAGGCCTCATTTTTAGCCTATTTTGTTAAAAAAATTTTTTGCATCACTGCCCTCTGGTGGGAGTAGGAGACCCAGCCTTGCTCCTGGAGAGTTGCTGCTGGATTTGAACCACCAACCCAGTGGGCTGCAGTCCCGCACACAACCACTGCGCCACCAGGGCTCAGCTCGTTAATTGTTTTTAAAATGTGAAATAGTGTTGATTTTTCTGGAATGAACATAATGAACATAGCCTGACATAAATAACCTGAATATTTAACATTTCATTCTAAAACATTTGCCCTTAAAGTTTTCGATGTTCAGAGTCTTTGCAAAGAAAAATCAACAATTTTGTGTTTACCATAATGAATTGTCCCAGAGGAAACACCCTAAACCCATAGGAAGACTCCATCTCACAGCCTTATATCCACTTAATGCAAATAGTAGTCAGGATTTCACCTTTCACAAACCAAGGGTAAAGAAATCCTGTCCCAGAGACCCTCCCACATAGCAGTGAAAATTCAAAATTAAACCAGCAAGAGCTAGCACTTACATACAATTTACTGTATGTCAGCATTGTCCTAAGTTACACACTGACATAGCAATAATTCCTCATCACAAAAGTAAGTACTATCTTCATTCTCATTTCATAGGTGAGGAAGCAAAATCAAAGAAAGATAATTGGCTCAAGCCCCCCCAGGGTCCCCGCCCCCAGTGGCAAATTCAAATCCAAGCAGTCTGTTTCCAAAGCTTCCGTCCATCAACAGAGTTCTCAGCAGGTGTAGACTCAGGAAATATCGCTTCTCGCTGCAGCGGTGGCCTTTTGAATTTTGTTACAGCTGAAAGGGGCCTCCTCGTGACTGTGTCTCTCACAGCACAGAAGTAGGAGGCAGAGTCTTTCATCTGGAGCCCCGTCAGAAGGAGGTAACTGTAAGTATTCGAGCGATTAAGGAATGAAGTAAAATGACCTCTCTTCTCCAACCCATCCAGAACATTTTAAGAGAGAAAGATGGGTGCTCCACCGTCACTTTGCTGGTACCAGGACAGCCCGTTGAAGCCAGTTGTCTGATATGTACAGTTCACCTTCACAGAGACTCCTTCCATAGCTGTCAACTCAGCGGGCTGATGCAGACCTTGTCCCCCAGTGCCTAGGAGATAAAAATACATGCTGTTACCCGGGCCGCGCTCCAGGAAGGAACACATCTTTGGCAATAACCATTCCTCATAAGGGTTGAAGAACACCTTTAGTACCCTTCAACTGTCTATATGAAAGAGTATGCCCACTGAGATCAGGTCCGTTCCAATATCTCAACCCTCCAAGACCAAGGAGCGAGGTCCCCGTAGGGCTTCCAAGCCGGTGGTCTTCATAGAAGACTAAACCGTCTTTATGCCACTAAGTAGCTGGGGGATTTGAACCATCAACCTCTCAGCTGGCAGCCAAGTTCTTAGCTACCACACACCCAGGGCTCCTTAGACATGTGAAGAGTGTTGAAACGGCAAATGTTTTGTTGTCTATGTATTCATAACATTTTTTTAAAAAACTAAGAAAATAATAATAATTCCCATGTGGCCACCCAAAGAACTGCCTCTGCTAGAGGAATTCATTCATCTAAACACATGCTATAAAAGAGGCAGAAGCCACGGAACTCCACCAAGGAAAAAAATACGAAGCAGGAAAGATTCTTTTTACATCCCCAAACATCGGACATGACAAACATTTCACTTGGAAATAACTTTGGAAATTCGTAACCGTGTTTGCTCACTCGTGGAGACTTACCTTCCATTGTCAGAAAAACGTGAAGAAGGAAAATTCCCCACATCTTCTCCAGGAGACCATTAGCCTGCCTCAGCATCCCTGGTTTCTGAGCCAGTGGCAGCTACAGAGGACAGAGCCCCCACGTGGGTGAGGGCAGAAAGATCCATCCGTTGACAAAGCCCAGAGGAAGCACAAGGGGAGGGGCTCCTTCTGAGAAGGGCTGCGTTTATGCTTCTGCAGCAGAGCAGGGCTTCCCATAGAGGAGTGCCTTCTCGTGGACATTGTCATCAGGTTATCAGTGACCTGATGAATCTTCAGGAATCAATCCAAGTGATTCTGATAAGCGCTGAGCGACAGAATGGCTGGTAAGGAACAGAGAAGACCATCGAGAAGAATAACACGTGGCAACGGGAGAAATGGTCAATGTCTCCATGCTAGGTGCTTCTCATTCCCCAGACATGATCAAATGGAAACGGGGTACCATTCGACATGGAGTTTGCACATATGGTGTGTGTGCTGCTGTTGTTGCAGGCATTGGTGGCAGAAAGGAAGAGGTGGGGAGACTTTTTCTACACTTGACATTTGTCCTCCAGAAGGAGGACAACATGACACAATATTTTTAAGGCCAAAAGTAACTTCATAACTGTTTCTATATTGTGTGTGTGTGTGTGTGTGTGTGTGACAGACAGCAGACAGACTGACATGGCAGGGCAGTGATTAAAATGCTCTGTCACTAACCAAAAAAGGAGCAGTTCAAACCACCAACTGAAGGGAGAGACGTGGCTGTCTGTTGCTGTCAGGCTCCACTTTGACTATGACTTGGGTTCATACATGCACAGGTTTACTACACACAAAGCCTGTTGGAACACGTCTTTGCAGCCGGTGGATGGCTGCACAGGGGCTTTCTGAGTAACACACTCTCTTCGTCTCACTGGGATGTCTTCAACAACAACAACAACAAGTCCAGTCCCAACGGTGACTGTCCGGGGGATCAAGGCAGCGAGGTCTGTTCAGAAGGTGATGGCCATGCTTGGTAGATTCCCAGGGGGGTCACGCATTCAGGATTTCTCCAAGGACAGGGACAACCACGAGCACTCGTCATGAAGAAGTGTTAAGAAAATCAAAAGTTGTATAGCTGAGAAACGGGCCAAGAATGTTGCACCACTGTGGTTGTTTTCCTTTTCCATTACCATATGCACCTGCTCCTTCCTCCACGGTAGCCTGGGCTGTCCTAGGACAATTTCAGTAAGGTTCCCAGGAAGCTTACCCGCTCCACCGACAGACCTGATCTTGCCCCCTTCAAGCTTCTGGTTGCTTCAAAAACTTTTTTAAAAATGAAAAAAAAACATGATTTTAGATGCCTAAGGACGCCCGAAGCACTATTCTGATGTGGCACAAATCAAAAGGGAATGCTTAGAGAGATAGGAACACCGCCTTCAGAAATGTGTAGATCTAGAGAGTGGGGAGGGATAAGACAAGGAAAAATAGCTTCACAGTTTTGTTCAATAAAATTTTCCATGATTTTGTAGAAGTAATTTTTTTATTTCGCTCTCAGGGTGTGTGTGTGTGTGTGTGTGTGTGTGTGTGTGTGTGTAAAGAAGAGAGAGATTTAAGAAATGATTCGCATTAGTTACTGCAGAAGGCTGAGATTACTGAAAAGGGCAGTGAGAATCTTAAACTTTTCCAACAAAGCCGTTTTGTTTGACCTGCAGCATCATGCAATCTAATGAATTGCTACCTTCAAAGAACAAAACACCAGAAGAGAGGAAGGGTGCTGACAGAGAGAAGGGACAGGAAGAGGGATGGAGGTAAGGAAGAAAGAAAGAACCTGTCTCCCAGGTGTCAGAGGAAATTAACATTCTGACACCATTTTCCCAAATTAATGGATTTCCTCACATATATTAACTTTTCTAAAAGAATTTGTCTTCCCTTGAAGCTTATTATTTCTCTATGTGTGGCAGAATAAAGTACTTGGCCTTAATAAATAGGATACTGCCATCTGGTGGCCAAATAGGCCCTCACAATTTTGCAAAATACACATCTTTCTTGGCACTTTAAAGGTGTCCCCCACCTCTCTCCGGCTCCATCATGGTACAGTGCAGGTTCCTAATGCTTTTATCACCCTCCAGGCTCCGTTTCTTCACATCTGGCAGGTCTCCCTGAGTGCCCAGATTAACCTTTGTCAAATAAAGCAATGGACACTCAAAGCCTTGCCTCAGAGACCATGTGAGAAGCCACTTGACAGTAAATCAACCCTTGCTGTTGCAGTATACTTACTGTTGGATCACACCCATGTCATGGTGACCCCTACAACCCGTTGTGGAACAGAAGCACCCCCTGGGGTTTTCACGGCTCCAATTTTGCCAAAGCATATAGCCAGGTCTGTCTTCCAAAGATCCGCTGGGTGAGTTCCACACTGCCAACATTTCAGATGATAGTGATATGCTTAAGAGACGCAGAGACCCTGATCAACTCCGAGGGACTGAAATCTGAGGCCTGTCTCCCCCCACCCCCTGCCCAAAGCATTTAATATGTGTCACGTGTTTCTCCAATTCATTCATTCACAAAAGCATTTCTTCAGAACCAACCCTAGGCCAGGAGGTGTGCTGACTCTTGGGAATCCTACAGCGAGCACAACAACATTCCCTACAGGAAGACATTCTACTTTGTAGTGCAAGATAAACCGGGAAACGAGGAGCAAGTGGGTCCGGTGAGGTCTGGCGGGATGGGAGGCATTTGGAGAAACTTGATGGGAAGTTGGAGAGAGAAGGTGATCAGGGAAGAACTCACGACAACCTCTAAGAAATTAGACAGCATCCCAAACTCACTGGGCTCACTGGGTTATTCCCCACGGCCCTTTTTCCCAGCAATCTCCTAGGAGCACATTCTATTCTCTCTCAAACACAATAATGAGAATTTGGGGAGGGAAGAGCTCATTGGGGAGATAGAGACTGCAGAGCAGGATTCCCCCAGAGATGGGAATCGTTCTTCAAATCTCCTGACAGTGTTGGCTTTTATTTCTTTCCATCAGAACAACTAGAAAACATATCGATGATAGAAGTCAAGAGAGACAGAAGTCACACTCATGAAAGAGCCCTGAAAGACAAGTGCTCTCAGCAATCCTGCATGATCGTTGACGGGACAAAGTCCTGGAAGAATTCTAAAGCCTTCCCAAAGCTGAGCTCTGGGAGCCTTTTACAAGAGGACATGCTGAATCTCTGAAGGACAGCTCTCTGTTTTCCAGGTCATTGCACCAAAAAACAGCAAGTCTCCGCCACAATTTTGAAGCTCTGTACGTGTGAGTCTAAGAGGATAGAAAAGCTATCCTGAAACCAGGCTGATTCTAATTCAGTCCACAGACCTAATTATGGAATTTAAGGATGGGGGAGGGGGGAACTCTCCTTCCCCCAAATGTTAACTTCACCAGTCTCTTTTCTCTATCTCCTTCTTCAATTCCTTGCCAAACGGCTAAGATTAAGCTACTAAGATTAAGCCCCTTTATTTAAAACATGAGAAATGTCTTTTTGCTTTGGAAAAAAAAAAGTGTCCAAAATAATCCTAGGACTATTTTCTTTCTCTTTCTAGGGAGTACAACTTAGCAGGGATAAAGTCACGGGTGAAAAAGATACATTAGTATTTGGGCAAACACCAGAAACCCAGTCCCTAGCTTCTTCCCGCTACCCATAAAGAGGGCAGACACTCCATTAACTGGCGCTGGATTTGCAAGATCTGCTACTTAGAGGTTCTTTCCCTAAGCAAGCCCATTGTTGCTTCATCATTGTGGAAGATTTGCCGGGAAGGTACTCTCGTGGGAGTGGATAAACTATGTCCATGACACCCCCCAAACTCTATTCATTTCCCCTACTATATCAAGATGTCTAACGGTGAGTGGGTGATTCGTGAAAGCCAGCAGCCGTGGGGTCGATGTGCCCCACGATGGCCCTGTATGTGTCTGTAGAGAATTTTGTTGATGTGGGGGGGAAGCAATATCAGCAGCAGGCCTTTTTTTCTGGGTGAATTCAAACCCCCAACCTTCCTGTGAACACTCAATTCCTGGGAACAATCAGGGCGTGACTCTCCCCAGAAAAAGAATCGAATGGAGTCTTATCCCCAAGGTACCAGAAGCCTTTGATGCCACTATGTCCAGTGTGACCCTGGATCATTCTCACCCCTGCGGTGCAGATTTCAGAACGGCCCAGACCCCACAGTGCACGGCAGGAATCCAAACAAAATTGCCAAGGGCTGTGCTGTGAGCACTCTTCCTCTGAGACTGTCCCAGTGGAGACCAGGGCCTGAGAGGGGTTCACGCCCACCGGGCCGACCCGTGGTTTCTCCGCGTCTCCCTGGAGGCGTTCCGGTGCCTCCCTTTCCGTGCTCTCTACACGCTTCCCTTCCGCTGCAAACCCGGGACTTCTCCCGAGAGCTTCCCCAAGCTCCCTTTTTGTAAAGGGGTTAAGATACGAAGCTTTTATGCTCAAGTGCTTTAGCAATTGAATCTTAACGTTTTGATGTTCTTACGCACTTGGATTATATAAACTGGAACCGTGCTAAAGAGAGTTTGCAGCGCTATCGAATGTGATCTAAAACCGGGGAAAGCCTGGAGTATTTTGGTTATCTAGCCAGAGCCGGCATACAAAAAAATTTTTTTTGGCTTTTCAGGATCCAAGTCTGTCCCCCTCCCTTCCCATCTCAACAGCTAAATAAAAGAAGCGCATTTAAAAAAAAAAAAAAGACACCAAAAACTGAGAGTGTGGACGGGCAGAGGAAAGGGAGAAGGGAATTCTCAAATGTGGCTTCCCATCTCCCCACCCCCACAACGGGCCCCATTTAAAAATTTTCTCTCTTATCAAAAAATCCACTCCTTTTACCAACACATACTTGTCTGCCAATAATCCACATCTTGGAAATGTACTCAACCCAGCCTCTGCTCCACAGTCTTCCCTCCTCTGCAAACCCAAAGCCAGACACTTAGAGTCAAACCCACCATGCTCAACTACGTCTGTCTGCACACCACCATTTGTAGGCTCCCTCGGTTACCAGACAGACACCCCCTCCCTCAGCCACCCCAAACCTAAGTGAGAACAAGGCACCTTCTTCCTACAGAGTCCTTGGGGGAATCGAAACCCCAGCTATGTACACCAAACTGAGAAAAGCCAGAGTGGCAAACATATAATTAGGGAGAATATTTTTGCTATACACAAATAAGCATTATGGGGATCCTTCAGACAATTCCCTCAGTGGTACAATTCTGTCTAATTTAGCATGCAGAAATTGAATTTCATCAAACATCCCAGAAATATCTTACTTGTCTATGTGGTCCCAATACCAGTGGTCATGGGATTGATTCAGACTCCTAAGGACCCTGTGTGGGTAAGATTAGAAGTATGGTGCAGAGAGTTTCTAAGAGTTTATTTTTTTTAAGTAGATCACCAGATCTTTCACCCCTCTCTCTTCATGTCTGATTCAGGAACTTGAAAATCACTAAAGGTCTTTAGAAGGGTTTGCTACATTGTAGACTGAGAAAAAGAAAAGGATGGGTAGATGGGTGATAGGTCATAAGATAGATGATAGATAGATAGATAGATAGATAGATAGATAGATAGATAGATAGATAAATGATAGATGATAGATAGGATCACATCTTACATTAATCAATGACTCTATAATAAGACATAAAACTTCCTCCATAACGGCATACCAAAAAACCCAATCCCAAACCAAGAACAACAAATCAACCAACAAATCTTAATGGCCTCCTGAAGCAGAAGGCATGAATGTGCCTTCAATTTTTCCATAAATAAACTAGACTCATATTATATTGAGAATGAGATGGTCCGATGCCTTGAAAATTCCCCTGAGCTGACATGAGAATCAGAACAAGATCAAACAGGAAAACACTGTCTAATAAGTGGGATTTAGCAGCATTTAGTCAGTCAGTAGATAACTAGTCAACATCATAATGCGCCATTGACTGTTCTGGAGGAATGACCTGTGGGTGAGTCAAATAAATTATAGATACACGTTCTAGAAAATGTAAGTGGGGACTTCCGGAAGGCATGCTGGAAGGTGAGGATCCACAAAATTGGTCCAGAAGGAAACGTGGGCATAACCGAGGTGAAGAGAAAATCAGGCTGAGCTTAGGTCCCACATAAGAACTTGATCTGTGAGAGACGTCAGCTGAAGACTGAGAAGGAACTATAAATGGAACGAATGGGTGGTGATTAAGAACAAATGGTGAATGTTCTTGCTTAGTATGGGGAGAACTCAGCCACTGCCATCCAGGCAGTTCAGACTCACAGTGACTCTACAGGGAAGCTTGGAACTGGCCCTTTGGGTGACCAAGACTCTGTAACTCTTTACAGGAATAGAAAATCTCACCTTTCTCCCAAGGAGAGGATAGCTGTTTCGAACTGCTGACCCTGTGCTTAGCGGCCTGACACCAAACCCACCAAACCACCAGTGGTTACACTTTGGAATGAATTTCATAGAGCCAGAAGTTAGAAAGTACCAGCCGTTTTGCAGAAGAGAAGGGTTTCTATCCCTTAAAGAGTTCCAATCTCAGAAATCTCCAGGGGCAATTCTATCTTGTCCTACAGGGAGGAATTGACTCAATTGCAGTGTGTTATGTTTAGCCTTTATGTTGAGTAGGTGGAATTTTAATTTAGGACAATGAAGAAATATTGCAATATTTGTAAATCAAGGAAAACTATGTGATAATCAGGTAACATCTGTTCTATATTAACTATTCCATATTAACTCTAGCTCTTAGGGGTACATTATTGGTTCTTCTATATCATTCACACATTCTCCTCTTCCTTTACTGGCCAAGTCCTTTGTCTCAGATAGATAAGCATTTCCATTCATCAAGGAAACCATCCAACCTCTGGGGAGTTTCTCTTGTTTCTCTCCTCAAATAAGCACAAATGGTGAATGGCAACATGATTTCTTCTCTTTTTTTTTTAATCTAAATTGTATTCTGTTTGTCTTCCAACAATTAGGAATTCATCAATTATCCAACAAAAGCATTCGCCGGCAACCTCATCCAGTTTTGTTCTTCTCATCTGAAGTCACACACACACACACACACACACACACGCAAAGCATGGACAAGACCAACAGTACATCCCTCGACACCATGGTGATGAGTTTTATTATACGGGGCTTGCCTCACCCTTCAAACCTGAGGATCCTCCTCTTCCTGGTCTTCTTCATCATTTACATCCTGACTCAGCTGGGAAATCTGCTCATTTTGCTAATTGTCTGGATTGACCCAAAGCTGCATGCTCGCCCCATGTACATTCTTCTAGGGGTGCTCTCCTTCCTCGACATGTGGCTCTCCTCAGTCATTGTTCCTCGACTTATTTTGGATTTTACTCCTATCAGCAGGACTATCTCATACGGCGGCTGCATAGCTCAATTGTATTTCTTTCACTTTCTCGGCAGCTCCCAGTGCTTCCTCTACACTTTGATGGCCTATGACAGGTACCTAGCAATATGCCAACCCCTTCGCTACCCTGTGCTCATGAATGGGAGGCTGTGCACAATCCTTGTGGCTGTAGCTTGGGTCGCTGGGTCTATCCATGGGTCTATTCAGGTCACCTTGACCTTCCGCCTGCCCTACTGTGGGCCCAACGAAGTAGATTACTTTTTCTGTGACATCCCAGCAGTTCTGCGGCTGGCCTGTGCTGACACAAAAGTCAATGAGCTTGTGACTTTTGTGGACATTGGACTCGTGGCGGCCAGCTGTTTCATGTTGATTCTGCTCTCCTACGCCAACATTGTCCACGCCATCCTGAAGATAAAGACTGCCAATGGGCGTCGCAGGGCCTTCTCCACGTGTGGTTCCCATCTAACTGTCGTCACAGTCTACTACGTGCCCTGCATTTTCATCTACCTCAGACCTGGTTCCAAGAGTCCTCTGGATGGAGCAGTCGCTGTGTTCTACACCATTGTCACTCCATTGCTGAACCCCCTCATCTACACACTGAGGAACCAGGATGTTAAATCTGCTCTGAAGAGGATGACAGCAGGTCGAGGGCCAGCAAATGAAAGTAACTGAAGGCACAAGGACCAGCTGTGTCACCACGGCTTCTGTTCTTGGTTTCTGCTGCTGGAAAATGATCAATCAACCAATGGTGATTTAAATTAACTTGAGCTTCATTCTATTCAGTAGAACCTTCTGAACAGTTGGGATGTGCAATCTTTTCACCTCATTAAACTGCTTCAAATTACCTCCCAGCAATTGCTTAGAAATAAATGCATATGTCACTCTTCCACTTCTAACGTCCCTATAAAATGAGAAAATGCCTTATCAAATGCTCAATGGCATGAGAATGTGCCCACATTTCAGGAAGTATACTATGGCGGAAATTTTAAAAAGAAAAACAATAGCATAGTAGTACCCCCCAGACCCTTTTTTCTCATTCTCTTTGTCTTTAGACCTCTAGATATGTAACTTTCTTTGCTTACATTTGGAAATATTGCCAAGCACTTGAACTTGAAATATGGGGTTCATTGATGCTTCCTTCTTTTTCTTCATGCTCCTCCTGTGTAAATACGTAAGATTCTGCCCACTCGACATTTAGAAGTTGGCTTTACCTTTCTAATTATTCTTTTATATTTTCCTGCTTATTCATATTAAAATCAAAAACTGCCTTTCCACAACACAGAAATCTGTAAGGTTCTCCAATGAATATAGAATAAGGTCAAAGTCCACATGGAGTTCAAAGCCCAATTCAATCTAGACACAAAGCACCTAATCTTCCAAAATATCTTTACCCTCCTTTCCCTTTACCACCATCATTGATTTTTTTTTCTTTTTAAAATCCTTTTATTGGGGGCTCATACAACTCTTTTTTTTTTTTTTTAGTTTTTTAGGCATCACTGCCCTCTGGTGGTGGGAGTAAGAGGCCCAGCCTTTGCTCCCGCGGAGTTGGAATTGAGCCTCCATCCCAGTGGGCCGCAGTCCCGCGCACAACCACTATGCCACCGGGGCTCAGCCCTCATACAACTCTTATCACAATCCATACATACATCCATTGTATGCCAAATACATTTGTACATTCATTGTCATTATCAGTCTCAAAACACTTGTTTTCTACTTAAATCCTTGGTATTAGCTCCTCATTTTTCCCCTCCTTCTCCCCCTACCCCCACCCTCATTGATTTACTGTCTTGTTTGAGCATAACCCATAGGAGAGAACTTCAAGAAGTTTATGGGGGAGAGGGGAATGAAAGATACTGAAATGTTTTCCACCAATATTTTGAAATATCTATCATACTTGCCTGTCACACTTTTTCTTAGGCTCTCGCCTCTATCTGGAATATACATTTTACTCTCAATATTGGCCAAGTAAAACAAACAAACACATTCATGGCCATCAGGTTGATTCCAATTCACGAGGACCTTACAGGACAGGCTAGAACTAACCCTGTGAGTTTCTGAGACAGTAACTGAGTAGGGAGTAGAAAACTGTCTTTCTCCCAAGGAGCGGCTGGTGATTTTTAACCTGTGAATCGAAGCCTAATGTAACCACTGTCCCACCAGGGCTCCTCAATATTCACCAAGTAAAGAGATATGCTTTCTTCAAATCCATCTCAAACCCGATCCAAATCCTCTAAGACGTTAGCCCTGATATACCCAGGTAGAACTTCACTCTTCTTCTCTATTATGATCACAGACTCTCTGCCATCAGATTTCCCATAATTTACCATTTATCTGAGTCAATATCAGCTCTTCTTCTCCTCAAATAGACAGTGAATTCTCAGAAGATATAAAATATTCACTTGTGCTTATGTCTGCCCTTCTGCCCTAATAACTAGGAGCAGACATAAAAACGAATGTTTGCGGCTGAGCCCCGGTGGCGTAGTTGTTGTGCGCGGGACTGCAGCCCACTGGGATGGAGGTTCAATTCCAGCTCCACAGGAGCAAAGACTGGGCCTCCTACTCCCACCACCAGAGGGCAGTGATGCCAAAAAAAAAAAAAAAAAAAAAGAATGTTTGACACGGAGTTAAAATAGCACCAGAAAAGCATCTTGAGATGGAACAAAAGAAATGACTGCCAGTTTGTCTCTTCTGCATTATTATGGTCTAACTTGAAAGAAAAAGAAAGCATGCAAGAGAGACAAGAGACAGAGACTTCAAGAACAGCACACACTAGGAGTAAATCTGTACAGCTCCTTGGAAAACAAAAAGCAAGGCATTTCATTTACTGACATATTTTCACTCATTTAGATGTGAGGCCTTGCTGGTCCATTTTTTTTCTCTTTGTGGGGGCATCACTGCCCTCTGGTGGTGGAAGTAGGAAGCCCAGCCTTGCTGCTGGATTTGAACATCCAACCCAGGGGTCCGCAGTCCCGTGCACAACCACTACGCCACCGGGGCTTAGCCCTGCTTGTCCATTTTTAAATAGCAGTAAGATGAAAACAATAGCCCAAAAGACTCAAAAATTAGAAATGTAAAAATGCATAATTAAATATTACATTTTGCTTTGCAGAAAGACTATAATATCAAGAAGAGAAGTAAGGCAATACAGAGACTCAAAATATACAGAGCTCAAAGCAACTTGTTAAACTTAAATTACTAAAAAAATTTTGTTCTTCTTTTTTAATCATTTTGTTGGAGGCTTGTACAACTCATCACAATCCAAACATTCATATACTCCATGTCAAGCATATTTGTACGTTTGTTGTCCTCATCATTCTCAAAGCATTTGCTTCTACTTGAGTACTTGGTATCGATTCCTTGTCTTTTCACCTCCCTCCCTGCTCCCCTCTCCCTCATTTACCCCTAAAATAATTTATAAATAATTATTTTGTCATATCTTACACTGCACGGTGTCTCCTTTCACCCACTCTTTTGTTGTCAGTCCTCCAGGGAGGAGATTATATGTAGATCCTTATAATAGGCTCCCCTTTCTACCCCCATTGGTCCTGAAGAGATCATCTGTCCTGGATTCCCTGTGTTTCTGATTCCTATCTGTACCAGTGTACATTCTTTGGCCTAACCAGATTTGTAAGGCAAAATTGGGATCATGATAGAGGAAAGTTGTATGTTTCATCATTGCTATACTACACTGGCTCATCTTCTTGCCACGGCGCTTCTATAAGGGGATGTCCAGTTGCCTACAGATGGGTTTTGGGTCCCCAATCAGCACTCCCCCTCCTTCACAATGATAAGATTTTTAGTTCTTAGATGCCTGATACCTGATCTCTTCAACACCCCCTGGTCACACAGGCTTGTGTGTTTCTTCCATGTGGGCTTTTTTGCTTCTGAAGTAGATAGTTGCTTATTTATCTTCAAGTCTTTAAGACTCCAGACATATATCTTTTGATAGCTGGGCACCATCAGCTTCCTTCACCACATTTGCGAAAGTACACACTGTGTCTTCAGCAATCGTGTCAGGGAGGTGAGCATCTTGGAATACCAGGTTATTAGAACAAAGTGTTCTTACATAGAGGGAGTACTTGAGTGGAGGCCCAATTAATACTAATTCTATGAATATGCTCATAGATCTATTTTCCCATCATCATATATAAATATATTTACATATGCACATGCCTGTATTGAGACCTCAATAAATGTTATTTTGTCTTCTATTTCTTTCCTTTATTTCCTTTTACTCTCCTCTTGTCCCACTATCATGC
Source organism: Nesogale talazaci (assembly GCA_004026705.1). Taxonomy (NCBI): domain Eukaryota; kingdom Metazoa; phylum Chordata; class Mammalia; order Afrosoricida; family Tenrecidae; genus Nesogale; species Nesogale talazaci. The sequence goes on from PVJH01005777.1 coordinate 91,958, forward strand.
TCAGCCTTCATTTGTGTTTCAATGATTTCTCTTGGTTATGTTGCCCTTGATCAAGCCCTACTAGGCCTGCTAATATTCTTAAATTGTCACCTAAGCATTTGAATAATGTCATTCTAGACAGACTCTAAAGTTCAGTAGCAAGGCTTTTGTGTAGTAATTAAGTCAGTGTGCCATTTGATTACTCTTAGAACAGTTTGACATCACATATAAGTTTATCCATAAAATGAAACTACTTAGATTATATGTATATATATATATGATTGTGAATTTCATCAATAAAGCAAAACTAATCACTTTGTGGCAACTTCAAATTTTTTTGTTGTTGTAATGTAATGAACCCATCTAGTGTCAACATAAAGATGGGCATAAATTCAAACCATGAAAACAATTCAAATTTTGAAACAATATGAACATGAACCTCTACCTGTGCTTATAACTGTCAGCTATAAAAAGACCAGGCCTTTCATTTCCACAGCTTCTGTCCTAAGACTTACTTCTTTTTGTCTTTCTTCTTTTTTAATTTTAATAGATCATTTTCTTGGGGGGCTCTTACAGTTCTTATAAGAATCTATACATCCATTGTATAAGCATCAAAGACCCAGAACAAAAAAAATTATTTCAGTGTGAATGAGGGGAAGGGTAGAGTGGAGACCCAAAGCCTATCTGTAGACAATTGGTCATCTCCTCACAGAAAGACACAAGGAAGAGACAAGCCAGTCAGGGTGCCTTATAGCACCGACAAAACATGCATCATTCCTCTAGTTCATTAATGCTTCTTCACCCACCACTATCATGACCCCAATTCTACCTTACAAATCCCGCTAGTCCAGAGCATGTACACAAGTAGAGATAACAGCTGGAAGCTCAGGGAATCCAGGACAGATAAATCCATCAGGATGAATATTGAGAACAGCAATACCAAGAGGGGAAGAGGAAGGTAGCGGTAAAATGGGGGAACCGATCAATGATCTTCATATAACCCCCTCCTAAGGGAATGGACAACAGAAAAATGAGTGAAGGGAGAGATCTGTCATTGTAAGATATGAAAAAAATTGTAAATTATCAAGGGTTCATGAAGGAGGGAGGGTGGGAAAAGGGAGGAAAGAAATGAGGAGCTGATACCAAGGGCTCAAGTAGAAAAAAGATGTTTTGAAAATGATGATGGTGGGCTGAGCCCCGGTGGTGTAGTGGTTGAGTGCAGGACTGCCAGCCCACGGACTTGGTGGTCAAATCCAGCAGCAGCTCTCCAGAAGCAAGGTTGGACCTCCCACTCCCACCAGAGGGCAGTGATGCCAAAAAAGAAAGGAAGGAAGGAAGGAAGGAAGGAAGGAAGGAAGGAAGGAAGGAAGGAAGGAAGGAAGGAAGGAAGGAAGGAAGAAAATGATGATGGCAACATATGTACAAATGTGCTTGACATGATGGATGGATGGAAAGATGGATGGATTGTGATAAGTGCTGTAATAAAGTGATATTTTTTAAGTGTCTAATCAGGAACATAGTACCAGTCATAAATGACTGGATTTTAGAGTTCGTTCCTTGAGATGTACAACTTTTTGCTAGGGCCTAGCAAAAACACCCAATTTGGAAAGCTCACTAAATGAACTGGACTTAATCTTAAACTTTTCTGCTTAAAAAAAATCCTGCTTGGATGAGGACAGGGGTCGTAAGCAGTAACGCTACTAAAAAGGTTTTAAAAAATCCTGCTTCATATTAAAAGAACAAAACACACCTTTGGACTTAAAACTGAAGCACTCTGCTACGAGAAGAAGTAGGGGCCGCTATCCCAGCAAGGTTGTGAACTTTGAAGTCATTGGAACTTTGGTTCAAGGCTTGATTGCTTTGCCACTGCCCAATAATTGACAACTTGAGGCTATCATATATTTGCTATTTTCATCTTTCTTTTGCAATTTGTGATGTGCCTTAATTCTGCAGATAAATATTTTTACCTTAGTAAATGAGTTTTTTTAATTGTCTAACCCTTAGCTTTCTTTTCTTTTAATCCTAGTTTTCTTAAAGAATGTTGTGCACTTTGGTTTTTTAATGTGTAAGTGAACATGTCATGCATTTAAGTCTAAAAGTCTTTCCTATATGTTTTTCATTTCAAGGTCTTACCATGAGCTAGATTAATGATATCATTTTTAGAATTACCAAATGTCCCATGGAGGTAATTTGTGCTATTTCTCAAACTGATCATTGTTCCTTTAAAGTGGACCATTCATATACATGTATATATAAACTTTGGATATGAATGGATTTTGTGCTTGTACTTAATCTAAACTCTAATCTAAAAATAATTAGTTATTATAGTGTGGCCCTATTTGATAGCAGCCCTCAGGAAGTGCTCACTGAAGATAAGGGTGCATAAAAAAGTATGGTGAAGAAATCAGATGGTGCCTGATTATCAGAAAGAATAGCATCTGGGATCCTATAACCTTATCTTCAAACAAGCAGCCATCTAAGTGAGGTGTCAACCAAGTCCACATAGAAAAAGCACAACAGCATATGTGATCCAAGGATTGTAAATAATAGCATCCAAATCCAAAGATGGGAATGGTGTCAGGGCTTTAATTGTGAACACCTGGTTTTGAGAAGGCGCTAGATGACAATGGAAGCCCAATATCCATTTGAAGAATCTCCATATAGCATTCATTGGATCATTAACGAATTTCCTTCTGATCATTAACCAAGATATCTTGCCCACAAGCAACATGCACCCCTCTTCAGCCATCCCAGGGACAAGTAGTCTTTCTTAGGAGCTGGCCTAGATGTGTCCTTAATGGAGATCACCATACTAAAGACAGGACAAGAGGTTGAATAGTCATAAATCATGCCCTGTCAGACATACCCTGACTGCCTTGGTCAGAGACCCTGAACCAATCTTGTAAGCTCTTTTCTCTAACATAATATTCCATAAATGTTCCAAGCAAGACTGTTACTGCTGCTGTAGTCTCACCTGTAACTCTGATGTATTCATCTGCAACCAATCATGAATTTGTGATGGCTTCCTTTGTTCAATACCTTATTTCATTATCATCCTGACTGTAAATCAGACTTTTCTTGCCAACGTGGCACCCATAAGAAGATATGGGTGTGGGCTGAGTCCTGGTGGCGTAGTGGTTGTGCGCGGGACTGCGGCCCACTGGGATGGAGGTTCAATTCCAGTGCCACAGGAGCAAAGGCTGGGCCTCCTACTCCCACCACCAGAGGACAGTGATGCCCCCCCCAAAAAAAAAACAAAAAAAGAAGAAGATATGGGTGGAGTTTAGCCTGACAATTAGATCACAGCTTGATGACTTCATTTGGAGGTGCCACCGAGATAAGGATCTGTCTGGAGGCAGGCCACTCTGTGTCTCTTTGCCTTCATCTTCATGGGGGAGCCATGCTGAGACCTGTGTGAGCCCCGGAGATGCATCCACCACCATTAGATCCACAAGACTTTGCACCCACAGAACTGTGATCTTCCTGCATCTTTACATGCGGCTTCATGGGTCTCCAGAGGGATTTGTGGACTAGAATTGAACTTATGGACTAGTATCGCACTTATGGAGCAATTGTCCTGCCATAGTTAATTGTTGTGGAGCCCATTTCAACTTGTGTCTATCAGATGAGTACAGAGTAGAACTGCTTCATCAGCTTTCAAGGATATGATCTTCCAAAAGCAGATCCCTAGACCTGTCTTTTGAGGAATCTCTGATGGGTTCCAGTCACCCAGCTTTCAACGAGTGGCTGACGCCTTAACCATTTGTGCCACCCAGGGCTCCGCATCCGTCCCAAGGAGTCCCCATTTGGAGATCATATTTGTCTAACTGTGTGCCTTCTCTAGCTGTAGACACCCAACACATCTCTTTGCCCTCTGGCCAGGACCAGGACCTCTCTCTTCCCTCTGGCACTTCTGCCTTGCTGCCTCTGCAAACAAAGAGCTCTTTGCCAGACCTAAGAAGAATAAGAGATGCGAATCATTGGAAGCACACCCAAAGGACGAGGTTTACGGAAATATTGGTAAGGTATCAAAAGGCATTAGGCAAGAACCATGTTGTCCACCGTGTTTTTGTTTTCCAATCCCAGCTGCGACAGTGACGATGAGTCCAAATTGGTTGTAACATTCTTCTGCGTAAGGTTATCCATGCCTCTCCAAGGCTTAAAGGTTAATTATGCTGCCATATAAATCCCTCTATAAGCCCACCCAACTGTATCTCACAGCCTCTGTGGCTAATGCTCTGAACCTCTTGTGTTTACCACACACATGCCAGGCTGCCTCAATTCTCCTTTTAAAAAAAAATCACTTTACTGGGGGCTCATCTAGCTCTTATTGCCATCCACGCAGCATCCCACTGTATGAAGCACATTTGTGCATTTGTTGCCATCATCATTTTCAAAACATTTTCTTTCTCCTTGAGCCCTTGGTATCGGCTCCTCATTTTTCCCTCCCCCCTCCCTTCTTCATAAACCCTTGATAATTTACAAAAAAAAATTTTTTTCATGTCTTACAATGACCAATGTCTCCCTTCACCCACTTTTCTGTTGTCCATCCTCTTGGGAGGAGGTTATACAGAGATCATTGTGATCGATACCCCTTTCCTCCCCCCACCTTCCCCTTTCCCTCCTGGTATTGCTACTCTCAGTATTTGTCCTGAGGGGATTATCTGTTCTGGATTCCCCGTTTCCAGCTGTTATCTGTGTACATGCTCTGGTCTATGGGGATTTGTAAAGTAGAATTGAAGTCATAAGAGTGGGAGGGAGGAGGCATTAAAGGACTAAAGGACAGTTGTATGTTTCATGGTTGTTCTATTGCACCTCGACTGACTCGTCTCTTTTTTGTGACCCTACTGTAAGGGGATGTCCAATTGTCTACAGATCGGCGTTGATCTCCACTCTGCCGTCCCCCTCATTCACATTGACATGATTTTTTTGTTTGGGGGTTTTAATGCCTGATACCTGGTCCCATTGGCACATCATGATCACAAAGGCTGGTGTCTTTGAGCTGTGCTGCTTCTCAGTTAATATGGCTGATTGTTTATCTTCAGACTTTTAAAACCCTAGATGCTATATCTTTTGATAGCCAGGCACCATCAGCTTTCTTCTCCTCATTTGCTTCTGCACACATTTTGTCTTCGGCAATTGTGTCGGGAAGGTGAATCATCCATGTTTTTATTCACATTGCTTCCTCTGTGGAAATAATCGTCTATCCTATTCATCTTTCAAAAAATATCACAAGAAAAGTTTAGTTTGTCAAATTTTCTTGACCCCTGCCTCTCCTCCTACCTCCATTAAAAACCACCCAGCAAACTTAACTATGGTACATTCTCCTTTTTGATCTTACTACACCTTCTGCTCTGGTTGATATAATCTTAACATCATATTATAAAACTTGTTGAAGATGACTAATCAACTTTTATTTCCCCAAAGAAATGCATGTATCTAAATGCCCATTCATGATATTGAGAGCAGAGTTTTTAGTTAAGAGGAGATGTTTGACGGGAATGTGCTTGTCCAGCATTTTAAAGGGTAAAGTCAAGATAACGAGTGTTGATTGGTCTCTGAAAAATCTTGGCATAGAAAAAATGGATATAAACACAAAGAAGGTACATTAAGCTAATAAGATATATTATGTGTCTCATACTTTTTGTATGTGGTGGAGTTTTATTCTCCTAAAAGTCATACTAGACTAGGAAATAAGAATGAATTTTAGAGAGACAGACTATTATCATGGTCTGGGCCTAAATTCAGAATAAGTAGAAAATGGGTTTCCAGAATCAGTGTGAGACTGAGAACAGAGAGCTTTCAAACTCGGTGCAAACACTGGAGGAGGGTTACAGCATACAAGCTAGCAATGGCCAGTTCACTGACTAGCTGGACAACAGCAGCCCAAGCTGTGATGGTTTTTGAAGAGATTGCTTGACTAGGGCAGCAAAGGGAGAAAGATGTCCTGCTGTCCATATACATTCCAAGAGGTTATGACTCGGGACAAGAAAGAATAGTCGTTGGCATTGAGACAAATCAGCAAGTTGATAGTGACTTAAAGTGACTCCATTGAGTGCAAGAGTCAAACTGGGCTGAGACAGGTTTTGAAGGCTGTAAAGTTTCCAAAATCAACGGAAACTTCTAAGGCTATGGGCATTTTTTTTTTTTTAGGCATCACTGCCCTCAGGTGGTGGGAGTAGGAAGCCCAGCCTTTGCTCCTGGGAGTCGTAATTGAATTTCCATCCCAGTGGGCCACAATCACTGCGCACAACCACTACGCCACCGGGGCTCAGCCGGCTATGGGCATTTTTAATGACAGATTTTCCTGTAAGAAACTACTATAACATCTACACCAAAGGGAAGCAAAAAGTACACACTGATTAAAAGTCTATGATTTTAACAGCACATTGTCAAACATGGATAGCCAAGATAAAATGCCAAGGGAGCATTCAAATAACTTTGAAAAGATGCCGCCTTCCAGTTGATCAGACGCATGAGTTCCACAAACAACAGAGAAATGAGTCCGAGAGCAGGTTGATGGTGCCGGATGGTCGTGCCGACTTGGGCTTCATCACGGTCACCTGGGGTGGGGTGCAGGCCTGAGAGCTGAGTCTTGTGTACAGAGCTGAGGGCAGAACCATCTTCCAGGTGCTGCTGTGAGAATCCCCACTTTGACAAAGCCCCAAGGCAGGCTTCCTTGACTGGAGCTGGAACAGTTTCCCTACTAGAAAGTCTTCATGCTGGCACAGACGAGTTACTGACTAGCTCATGTGCGGTATCTACAGACATTTTCATGAAATGACCTGGGTCACCTGGCAGAAAAGTAATAAGAAGAATAAGAATAAGAAGTGTCGCTGTTTACAGTCTAACCTTTTACAACTTGGTTGACCTTGGGGGTGGGTCAGGACTCTCTTTCAAGAGCCCTCTGTGTGGGTTTGAACTGCCAGCCTTTCCTTTGGCAGCCAAGAACTGTTAAACCACACTATAAAAGACTCCTAAGCAGACAAGGAAGGCAAGCAGTGCCCAAGCCACCAGCAACACCAAACGGCCAAATGCACAGAGCTTCCCACACAGCAGCTCTGCAGGAGAAAGGCCAGGCTTCCTAATCCTGCACAGTCTCGGCAGCCCAGAGGGACAAGTGTTCCAATTCAGCCATTCTCAGCCTGTGGGTCGCAACTCACAGGGGCCGCCTGAGACCGTTGGAAAACACACAAATATTTCACAGTATATAGGTACATAGTTTTGTGATTAATCCCTGTGCCTTAATTGTGTTTAATTACGTTCAATTTGTAGCACTGAAAATACATCCTGCACATCAGATATTTAGATTACAATTCATAACAGTAGCAAGCTTACAGTTATGTGGTAGCAATGAATATCATCTTATGATTGGGGGTCACCACAACATGAGGAACTGTTTTAAAGAGTCTCAGCATTAGGAAGGCTGAGAACCACTGTTCCAATTTGTCCTATAAGGTTGCTATGATTTGAGGGAAGTTTGCGATCGATGGAGACAGCCTTGCATCTGTCCTTGGACTTAGCACATGTGGCGGTCATGTATTCACGATGTCACACTCATGATTGGGATGGAGGGGTGGAGTCTAGCCTGTTAATCTGGAGAAAGCCACTAAGTAGCCAATGAGACCTTTGTGTGGGCCTGACTTTCTCCTGACAATTCTGGGAAGGCTCACAATATTTCCCAATTGGAGAAGAGAGACTCGACTGAGTCTCTGAGATGGCGAACTCCTGACAAGACGAGATGACAGCATGCTGATCGATCCTGATTCCTAGAGAATGGAGTAGCCGGAAAAGAAGCCACATGGGCTTGCCCTGACGGAACCAGACCTCTGAAGCCTGAAAAGCCACAGAGAGACTCCTTCCAGCGATGAGAAGTTTCTATTACCAATGGATACTGCTGATGAACCCTGAGCCCTGGAAACGAGGAGCCGTGAGGGTAGCCCTGCCAGCGCCAGGACTCTGCACCCACTGGCCTGTGACTTTGTGAGTCAGAAGGAGACTGTATAGGCTGATATCAGACATGTGGGATTATATGACTTTGAATTGGACTGGGTTGGGATGCTTTCTCAGTGTTCCATTCCTCTTGTATATAAACCTTTCCCTTATATCCATATGTGTGTTTATGAATTTGTTTCTCTAGTCTACCCAGACTAAAACACCACAAGAGGAGCGTAGAGGTGAGAATAAAAATATTTTCGTGATACCTACATGGAAACTCCTAACATTAATTTAACTGTTAATAGTTGGCCACCTTATTTCCTTCATAAATTGAGGTGAGAAAGAGCAGCATATTCACCCCAGGTTTCCCTTTAACGTCTTGCTTTCCTTAGACTGCTGTGAAGAAGTAACTTTTTTTACATATCTCAATGTAGTCTTCTATTTGCATATTCATAAACAGGCCTTTATCCCTACTCATTTAAACCATCAGTCTGCCAGGAAATGGCCATATGCTAGAGAAGAAAGATTCAGGTAGCAAGGTTACAAAAGAAAATAAGAAGAAAAATTTTATCCAGTTTCTGGTGGCCAAGAGATATTCCTAAATTACTTTCTCTCCCATGATAGCACCTCAAGCCAATCTTCATAGAACTGATCACAGAGCATTGCACCCAGGATTAAGTGGAAGCAGGAAAATCTCGCTTCTGTACATTTGGGAGGACTGTAATGGGAAACATGGATAGGATGAGGAATTTTGATTAGGTGCATGCTTTCCCCAGTTTGAGATCAAACCTGTGTGGAAAACTCAGAGGCCATATGTAGGGAAACCAAAGGTGACCAGAAATAGTGACCTCATTCTGTGAGTTTGGTATCAAGAGGTGGCAAAGCCTCCGGATAACTCTGGCTATCAACTCTTGATGAGAGGAAACATCAATACATAATTTTCCAGGAGTGACAATAGAAGAATAAGACCATCAGGGGATCCAAAGTGTAGGGTAGGGGAAGACAGGGGAGGATTGGGAATAACAGTGTAGTAGGACAATGCTGGGGTCTAAGGAAAGTCACCACACAGCGTACCATGACTTACAGAGATCAACAACCCAAAGTCTGCATTCTGGTCAATAGCTGTACCAGGAAATGAGGTAAATGTTACCTGAGCGCTAAAAAAAAAAAAAAAGCACTGACTTGCAGCCTGTGCCAATTTCTGTAATGCAGATACTCTTATAAGGGTCTATTTCAAGCGCCAACATGAGGTTACAGTATATGGAGATGGCAAAAGCATTGACTCGTAGTTCCATCTTAAAAATACATTAGATTAAAAAAAAACACAATAGATGTTATTGTTTGCTAAATAATCTTTTTCAAATCTCCTAAGTGTCCTCAATAATTGGAGCCAAAAAGCTCTAGTGAATAATACAAAATATATATAATTCAAGATAATAAGTGGATCACTTACTCTGCATAATGAGCCCCCAAGGGCAGAGGCACTCACAGACTCCTTAACCGGTCGATGTGCTGCTACCCTGGAAGTTATGATTCTATACCAAGGCATAGATTTATAAATGCAATAACCTCAAGGACATACCTATTAGGAAAACATCGATTAAATCATTTTAAACTATCTGACTTAAGTACACTTTTTTCATATCATTCATTTAATTAGGAATTTATATTTAACTACTAACTGATAGGCATGTACAGTTGCTAGTAATTGCAAGTTTAACAACCAGCTCACAAAATTCCTGAAACTCTCACAACCAGGCACAATACTAATTTAACTAGTAAGCCAGCATTAACTCCAGCACACAACCCATTCCAAATATGCGTAATAGCTAGTCCGCACAAAAGCCCTGGTAAGACCATCCTCCTGTTGCGACTCCAGGCACCTGTCAGATCTCGCACACACCAACACAGAGCAAGCATCCATGGACCACCTCAGCAATTGGAAGCGGCCCTCTTTTCCCACTACCATGGAAACAATGAAATCATCAAAGACTTTTTTCTTTCCTTTTTTTAATATTTTGAAGATCAATCTTGATATTTCTCTCTTTTTATAGTTGCTATTTTAACCTCAATCTATTTATTTATTTAAAATCATTTTATTGGGGACTTGCACAACTCTTATCACAAGCCATACATATGACACTTAAAATGTTTTTATTGGAGTCTCTTACAGCTCTTACCACAATCCATCCATCTGTCCGTTGTGTCCAGCACATTTGTTACCATCAACATTCATGAAACATTTGCTTTCTACTTAGGCCCTTGGTATCAGCTCCTCGTTTTCTCCCTTCCTCCTCACTCCCCCCTCCCGCATGAACCCTTGATAATTTATAAATTGTTATTATTTTTCCATGTCTTGCACTGTTTGACATCTCCTTTCACCCACTTTTCTGTGGTCTGTCCCCCAGAAAGGAGGTTAAATGCAGATCCTTGTGATCAGTTCCCCCTTCTATCCCATCTTCCCTCCACCTTCCCGGTATCACCACTCTCACCACTGGTTCTCAGGGGTTCATCTGTCCTGGATTCCCTGTGTTTCCTGTTGCTATCTGTACCAGGGTACATCTTCTGGTCTAGCTAGATTTGTAAGATAGAATTAGGATCGTGATAGTAGGGGGGAGATAGCATTTAAGAACTAGAGGAGAGTTGTATGTTTCATCATTGCTACACCGCACCCTGACTGGCTCGTCTCCTCACCATCAAAGACTTTTTAAAGTGGAGATAACTACTACATTTACACAACAGATATAAATTTAAGGTTTGGGGTATTCTTGTCAGGTTTTTCAGTGTCCAGAGAAATGCAAATATGTAAGGAACATTAAACCTTACTCTTGCTGATAGAATTGTCAACTAGAAAATAATAATAATTTATAAATTATCAAGAGTACATGATGGAGAGAGGGTAGAGGAGAGGGGAAATTAGCTTACACCAAGAGCTCAAATAGGAAGAAAATGATGATAACAACATATGTACAAATGTACTTGTCACACTGGAAGTGTGTATGAACTGTGGTAAGAGCTATAAGAGACTCCAATAAAAAAAAATTAGGGCAGAGTAGGGAGAGAGGGGGGAAAGTGAGGAGCTGATGCCAAAGGCTTAAGTAGAAAGTAAATGTTCTGAAAATGATGAGGGCAACAAATGTACAAATGTGCTTGAAGCAATGGATGGATGTATGGATTGCAATAAGATTGTGCAAGCCCCAAATAAAATGATTCTTTTTTAAAAAAAAATATTAAGTGTCAAATAGTCCCATTTCTGTGGAAAACAATTTTGCAGTCTCTTTAAAAGTTGCACATAGAACTGCCAAATGACTCAACTATCCCAATCTCAGGTACATGTACAGAAGACATGACGTCAGAAAGGCTGAGTCCTGTACACCAATAGTGTTTATTGGAGCACTTTTCATAATGGATAAAAAGTGAAATGACCACTAGCAGGTTAATAGATAAACAAAATGTGGAATATACATAAAATGCTGTTCCTAGGTAACGTGGAGTCTATTTCAATCCAAGAGACAAAGAACTGCTTCCAAGGGTACTATGTTACATGCAGTTTATTTCAATCTGGTAGAACAGAGTAGAACTGTTTTACAGGGCTTCAGAGGCTGTAATGTTTATGGGAGCTGATCACCAGGCCTTTCCTCCCACAGAGCCGCTGGTGAGTTTGAACCCCGTCTTCCAGTTAGCACTTAACCACTTTGCCCCCAGGGCTTCTTGAATGGAATACTACTCATCCATGTTACTGTAATCTTTCAGTCCTTGCTCAGCATGGCTTGCAGAGATGTGAAACAAGTGAAAATAAAAGAAGTTAACACCCTTAACAAGGGAACAACAAGTGATCTAAAATTGATGGTGATGAGGGCATAGGATGCCTGGTAGGACTTGATCAGGGGCAATGTAGCTGAGAGGAATTACTGAAACCTGAATGAATGCCTAACATCATGATGGGACAAGAGCAAAGTAAAAGGAAACAAAGGACCACCAAGTCCCAAGGATGATATTCCTGCCAGAGCAGTCAATGCACAGAGAGGACCATAGGGCCAGCCCTATCATGAGACATGACATCCATTACTGACCCATTGTGCTACTGGGGACAACACTGGAAGCAATCTGACCCCACCACACCGAGGCGAAACACTAAGGGCATGCAACAGAACAGCAAGGGGACAGAACAAGGAAGACCCTGGGAAATACCAAAAATAGACTGTGGGGCCAGGGCATGGCACCCCATCAAACTCTATCAGAAAACATTCCTCTCTGTGCTTTATCCTGGCCTTCGTGGGCCAGGATGTGTTCCCTTCACTCTCCACCCCTCTTTATTTCTCCTGTGTGCTCTTATCAGACGTGCCCTTCTCCCCACGCTGTGGCTTCAGTGCTGTCCTCTGAAGTGCATTCTTGGGGTGGGGGAGGGATTGGGATTGGGGCGAACCCCACAGATCTTTCTAATGTTTCCCTGGTACATCTGATACCTTAATACAAAGTTCTCTCTGTTGAGTTGGTCCCCCCTTTATGGAAGGGTTGCTGGACAGAGATGAGCCAGTCAGGGTGTAGTGCAGCAATAATGAAACATACAACGTTCTCTAGTTCCTACATGCTTCCTCCAGCACCACCCCCACTATCATGATCCCAATTCTACCTTACAAATCTGGCTAGACCAGGGGATGTGCACTGGTACAGATAGGAACTGGAAACACAGGGAATCCAGGATAGATGATCCCTTCAGGACCATTCCTAAGAGTGGGGATACTGGGAGGGTTAAGGGAGGTGGAGTAGAAAGCGGAAACCAATTACAAGGATCTTGAGAGATTGAGACAGATCCGCAAGAAGGAGACAGAGCTCAGTTAGGGATGAAATGCACATATATAGGCTTTATTGGAAGCAGTGAAGAACCTTTGGGAAGGGAAGGGACAGCTGAGAAAGAGACAGACAGGAGCATCTTGAGATCCTGGGCGGTCCTGAGGCCAACAGTTAGGCCAGGGAAGCCACACCAAGTATTGGGGCCGTGGGACATATATAGGGTTTGAGCTACACAGGCATGTTGGCTGATGAAAGAAAGCGGGGGGTTCTTGGGCTGTGCTTGCAAATTTCAGGTTGGGAGATGACCTATGGGCAAATCATCTCTTTTTTCAAACTTGTTTCCCAGAATGTTAGGGGGGGAGCTCCAGGCCTTGCCCGGGCAGAGGCTGTGCCCCACCTGGGGAGATCAGCTCTGTGAGATGCCAGAGGCAGGTGTTACAAAGTTCAGCCAGTCGTTCATCTTCTTGTGAGGCTGGTGCAAAGAAGTACAAGGGGCTTCCCAGTCCAGGGGGCTGCCTGATTCAACCCTAATCCATACAGATCTACATACAACCTCCTCCCTGGAGGATGGACAACAGAAAAGTGGATGAAGGGCAATGTCAGACAGTATAAGTTATAACCAAATAATAATAATTTATAAATTATCAAGGATTCATGAAGGAGGGGGAGTGGAAAGGCAGGGAGGAAAATGAGGAACTGATACCAAGGGCTTACGTAGAAATCCAATGCCTTGCAAATGATGATGGCAACAAATGTACACACGTGCTTGATATGCAATGGACATATGTATGGATTGTGGTAAGAGCTGTAAGAGACTTCAATAAAAAAATTTTAATCATTGTGACTGCTAAGAGAGCAAATGGCAGAATCCCCATTCCTCAGGTTGATGAAAGTCCATTAAAAGGGTAAAGGGACCCACTCTGAGAATGTTGATCTAGTGATTGTAACCAGTTCTTTGCCCCCAGTCTTTTGGGGTAGTTTGGCTTAGCTTGGTTTGGTTTGCTTTGCTTTGCTTTGCTACTTGGTTTTGGTTTTGAAAAATGTTGTTTGGGTTTTCTTATCGTCTTCTGGCACTCTTAAAAAAAGAAGTACTAGGGCTGAGCCCCTGGTGGCGTAGTGGTTGTACGCGGGACTGCGGCCCACTGGGTTGTAGGTTCAAATCCAGCAGCAAGGCTGGACCTCCTACTCTCACCACCAGAGGGCAGTGAGGCCCAAAAACAAAAAAGAAGTACTACAAGGGCTGAGGCTCAGTGGCATAGTGGTTGACTGCGGCCCATGGGCTTGGAGGTTCAAATCCATCAGCGGCTCTCCAGGAGCAAGGCTGGGTGGCTCCCACAACCACCAGAGGACAGTGATGCAAAAAAAAAAAAAGTACTACAAGAAGGAAAATCAATATTGCCTCCAAACAATTATGTCAACTAACAATTTTATATAGCTTTAGGCACCTGTATCGGTCATAAAGGGCAACCAAATACTGACTCATGCTGCAACATAGATGAATCTCGACAATGTTTGTGCTAAGCAAAATAAGTCCATCCCAAAAGGACAAAAACTGTCTGATCCCACCTATATGAAATAAGCAAATGTTTAGAAACCAAAGATTATTAATATTACCAGGGAGGAGAGAGAAGGGGGAAACAATGCTTGCTTAGGAGGCAAATTTGTAGTGTTAATGATGGTGGAATGATTTGAAAAAGAGTAATGATAATGATTGTACAAGTTGAACAATGTAATCAGGAAGAGATTGTTGAGATGTCATATGCTTTATTTATTTTTATTACTTTATTGGGGGCTGTTACAGCTCTTAAAACAATCCATACCATGGGGTAGGGGTGTGGGGAGGGTGGGGAAATATAGGGAGCTGGTACTGGGAGCCTAAGTGGAGGGAGGATGCTTTGACAGTGACGATGACAACAAGTGTGCAAATGTGGCCTGCATACAATTGATGTATATATTGATCATGATGGGAGTTGTGTGAGCCTCCAATAAAATGATTTATTTTAAAAAAGGAGGGGGAAAGAGGAACTTATACCAAGGGCTCAAGTAGAAAATATTTGGAAATGAACATGGCAACATGTGTACCAATATGCTTGATACAAATGGTGTATTAAATGTTATAAGAGCTGGGGGAAAAAAAGAGCCGTAAGAGTCCCCAATAAAATTATTGGGGAAGGGCTGAGCCCCTGTGGCGTAGTGGTTGTGCACGGGACTGCGGCCCACTGGGACGGAGGTTCAATTCCAGTAGTGGGGCTGGGCCTCCTACTCCCACCACCGGAGAGCAGTGATGCCAAAAAAAAAAAAAAAAAAATTATTGGGGAAAAAATTTTTTAAATCCATACATCAATTGTATCAAGCTTAATTGTACTTATGTTAAGATGACATATATTTATATATATACAATAAAAAATAAAACCTTTTTAAAGGACCATTAGCTCTGTTATCCAAAATTAAGTGTATTTCAATATGCACTCCTGAGTATAATGTGAGCAAACGCATGCTGTGTAACAGATCAAAGAAACTAAATTACAATTAAAGGCCATTCAAACAGAGCAAGTTATCCTTTACAGTTCACGTACTGGATATGTAATGGCACCTACTTGCTGTCAAAACAAAAAATAATGATAATCTAGGGAAATGTAGTCCTCATCGGGGAAACATTTGGGGACAGAGCTCCCAAGAGCCAAATATTTTCTTCAAATCTCGTGACAGGGTTTTTTAAACTAGATCTCATAAGATCTCGCTAATCACATAAGTGATGTAAGATTCACTACAATTACTAGAAAAGTCATATTTTATAAGAAGCCTCCAAGGGAAGAGGCAAGTCTGAGCAATTCCTAAAACAATCAATGTGCCAAGGCATGAAAAATCTAATTCCGACCAAAGCAGAGATCCAATAACCCATCGCCACAAGTCGGGAAGATGCTCTGAAGAACTAATTCATCTCCTGCTGGACGATTCTACCTGAACACAGGCCAGCCTCCTCTAAAATTTTGCTGCGATGTGAGTCCAAGAGAAAAAAGCATTCCTATAGCAAGATCTAGTCACAGTAGGGGGAAAGGCTTAATTTCAGGCGTTGGAAGTTTCAGAAATTGTGCCAAAATTTCTGTTTAGGCTGTTCTCTTCTGCATCACTTTACCTTGTGCTCACAGAGTTCATATGTTAACCAGGTGGTTTTTTAATGAAACTAACTTTTCTCTGTATTAGGGGATTTTCTACTTTGAAATAAGAAAAAAAGAACAATCTTTTTAAAAGCTTAGCATTTATTTTCTGTTGGGGTGGGGGGGGAGGTAATGGAGCCCTAGTGTCACAAAGGCTAAATCCTCTGCTGCTAAGGGAAGGCTGGCAAATCACACACACTCCCCCATGGAGAAATATATATATGGTAATCTCCGGCCATCAGATTACTGCCTGGAGGGGGGGGGGAGGGGGGCCTGGGAGAAAAAGAAAGGAAAAAAAAAAAGATTACAGCCTTGAAATCCTTTAAGGCACTTCTACTCCATCCTAGAGAATTGTGGTGAACAAGTCAGAGTTGATTTGACAGGACACATCAACAACAATGCAATCCCTGGGGTGCATAACAGGGTTAACACACTCAAGTGGTAACCAA
>PVJH01005778.1:0-38885 GCA_004026705.1 Nesogale talazaci
GTTGATCCTTTGCACCCGCATGTTAACTTTCAGCAGGGATTGTCAAGGACCACTCACTCCAGTGGACCTCTCTATGGGGCCTCTTGAATATTTTCTCAATGGTGTCCTCAATGAGTGATTGTGGTAGTTTCATAATGGACTGTCAACTTGAGACTATTAAGAATGAAGCGGTGGTTAATCTGTCAATCAGGTCACAGCTGGATGATCTCATTTGGAGGTACCACGGAGACAAATAGCTTGCTGGAGGACGGAAACACACACACACACACACACACACACACACACACACACGCTACACTCTGCTTTATACGCCTGTTGACAAGCCACATGAAGCTACACTGATGAAGCCAGAGCCCTAGAGCTGGAAGAGCCACATGGAGAACCACACCAGCATTAAGATGCTTCTACCGCCACTGGATCCACAAGACTTTCCACCCACTGATCTGTGATCTTCCTGCATTCGGCATCATTATATGTGCTGCATGAGTCTGAAGAGAAATTTATAGATTGGTATTAGACATCTGGGCTACTATCAGACTTATGTACTTGATCTGGACTGGGCTAGAAGGTTTTAATCTATCTTTGCTCTTTATATAAAGTTCTTTGACAGGTGAATGTCTCTCTGTTTTCTCTAGTCCACCCAGACTAACAAAGTAATCCAAGAGACCAAAACAAAAGGTAAAATGCCTTTTATGACCTAATCTTATAAGCTACCCACTGCCATGTCTGCCACAATCAATTGGCCACACGGAACTTCCCTTAGTGTGGACTGAGACTTCACTAAAGTACGTGATGGGAAGGCAGATATCCTTAGGGGTCACTTTGGAAGCTGGTTATGATACACATGTAAGCATAAAAGGAACAGAATTTTAGAAATGACTGTTTGCACAAGGTTATACGATTTGAAGTGACAATTATAAGAATCACCATGTTTCTTGATTCCTAATTCTCACTATAAGGACATACAGTTTAATGTGAATCACTCTGGACATAATGTTCAGTGTTTGAGTGGTAGCCATTTGTATTAGTCTGGGTACATTACAGAAACAAATTCACAGAAACTCACATGTTTAAGAAAGAATTTTTTTGGGGGGGGATCACTGTCCTCTGGTGGTCGTGGGAGCTACCCAGCCTTGCTGCTGCTGGATTTGAACCGCCAAGCCAGTGGGCCGCAGTCGCACATTTACCCACTATGCCACCGGGGCTCAGTCTAAGAAAGAATTTTTGTTTTGTTTTGTTTTTATGGTTTTTAGGGCATCACTGCCCTCTGGTGGTGGGAGTAGGAGGCCCAGCCTTGCTGCTGGATTTGAACCTCTAACCCCGTGGGCCACAGTCTTGTGCACAACCACTATGCCACCGGAGCTCAGCCCGAGCAAATTTTATATGAAGAGTAAATGCACATTAAGAAAGCACCCCAACCCAGTGTTACCCAAGCCCTTAAGTCCAAAATTAACCCCTATGTCCAACAGCAATCCACAAAGTCCTCCTCCGTCTCACAAGGCACATGCATCTCAGTGTTGGCAGGGGACTCCACAGCTGCTCCAGCACCCAGAGCTGCATCGAAATAGCTCCATGTGGCTCCTCCTCTGGGATGTCTTGCAGGAAGTGAGTCTTGCCAGCTGAGGCAGAGAAGTGGCTAAGGCAGCTGCACCCTGGTCTTACCATCAGAAAGCAAGAGACCCGAGAACTAGAAAGGTGAGGCTCACCAAGTCATTTATTTCTCGACCCTTCACAGTTAACCCCACATCTGCTCATTGGCCAGTGTTCAAACCTTCGAGTGGTTAAAGTGGCTGTGTAGGTCTCAAATTGGAACCCAAAGTGAAATTCTATAAATATCCCAACAAGGATATCTGCTACACTACCCTTGTGCTTTTCACCCCTGGCTATAGAGTGTATGCCTTTTGTAATCTACGAAAAACTCGAACTAAGAAGGAGAGGGAGATCTCAGTCACCAGTGTTTTAAATGCTATTCATCTCAGCATTGCTGGTTAAGTAACGTCCATAATTCAGAATGGTTTTCAAGGGATCTGGTGGAACTGAGGGTTAATTGAGATACAAATGATGGCTGAAAGCCATAAAAGTTTGAGAGGGTGCATTAGAGGGCTGCAGGACATAATCTAACTAGTCTCATGCCACAGAAACACTTGAGGTCACAGTTGCCCTACTACTAACCCTACCTCAGAAATATCCAGAGATAGATGAGAACATATGAATGATGGAAAGAAAATGCCAGTGCTGTGAGCAAAGGAAGAAATTAGCCTCGCAGCAAAGGAAGAGGAGCAATGACCTTGATAGCAGAAAATTCCATTTGGGGATGGAAGCTGGTGGTGCTCTCTCCATGGGGGGTGGGAGGGAGACTGGATGGGACTGTAGGTTCTTCGTGTTTTATATGTTTCTTCCTTAATATATGTTTACTGAATGAAGAAAAGCTCTGGTTCTAGGCACTTCTAATTTTTCTCAAGTTCACAGCATATAACTCACAAAAATTCCATTCTATGGTTTGAACCAAATGCATCAAAAACAAGAAAGCAATCTGCTTTGTCAAAAATAATTAATATAGGGCTGAGCCCTGGTGGTCTAGTGGTTGTGTGCGGGACTGCAGCCCACAGGGTTGACAATGCAAATCCAACAGCAGCTCTCCAGGAGCAAGGTTGGGTTTCCTACTCCCACCAGGGAAGTGATGCCACACCACACACACACACACACACACACACACACACACAAATCAGTATAGCGCTGAGCCCCAGTGGCGTAATATTTGTGTACGGGACTGCAGCTCACGGGGTTGGTGGTTCAAATCCAGCAGCAGCCCTTCAGGAGCAAGGCTGGGACTCCTACTCCCACCAGAGGGCAGTGTTGCCCTCCTCCCCCAAAATACCAATATAAAAAGATGAGAAAACAACTTTTACTGGATGCAAGTCTACACAGAAAATAAAATTAAAATACAACTCAGGTTTGACTTGAAAGAATGTCAAAGTCAAAACACAAAATCCCTATGTTGAATGGAAAAACCTTAGAGATCTTATGCAAATAAGGAATACTGGTCAATAAAATGATTAAACTATTGAATTGTATGGCATATGGATTATGTCTCAATAAATTGTTCTTTAATAAAAGAATTATTGATTAACACATTAGAAAGATTCTTTAAAACCATACGATTATTAAATAAGTTCTCAAAACTAGAAATTCAATTGCAAGCAAAGGTTTAAACTGTTATCAATTAAAAATAAAAACATTATTAAGTAAACACAACAAATGTGATATACCTACATAGAGATCATTGTGATTATACTTATAAATTTATAATTTAAAAAAATCCCCAAGATTCAATGCTTCTTCCATGTGTGATGATTTATGATGTCTACCCCTCCAAAAAGGACTTACAGACATTTGTTGAAAAACATCAACTACCATTGAGCTGACTTCTACAGCGCTTCCTGGGCGGGCTGATGTTTATATTGCTAGGTAAGCAAAGTTTTATGAGAAGTACCATATATCCCAATAGCACTTAAGACCAAAAACATTATTCTACTACAGTGCGTCCACACTTCTGACAAGAGAAAACAAGGGTGAGAGAAGACTGCTACGTAAGTTTAGCATTAAATATAATGCAACGTCACTCATTCTTTAAAAAAAAAAAAAAAAAAAAAGAACTGGGTAGCAATGGGAGAAAATTGACTCCACATACATTTATACTCAAATAATAGTTTAATGTCAAATAAGTTTATCTAACATGATCAATAAATCAAGTTACTCTGCTAAAAAAAAGTCTTAATCTTTGGCTGATGGCAGTGGGAGCTAATGAAACAATCCAGACAAATAAGCCTATTTTTAAGTCGCTCGTCGATTCAATTTGGTTTGCAGTTTTCTACAGATGTCATCTCAAATTCCAACAATAACGTTCCCACTCTGACTTATACCAGGTCTTTCCAGCGTGTCAAATTACTCTTGAATATCTTGATGTCCACAAGTAATTATTCCGCTTCCAGTTACTACTTACTGCCACCTGGTCAGCTGCCGTTACGAACTTTATCCCATCAACCACAACATCGTCCTGCCAGGCTCGAAGGCCTCCGCAGGGCAAGATCCTGGTCCTCCTCCTCCTCCCCAGACCCAGCTCCGCTCACAGAGCTGTCCCTTTCTTTCTTTGGCATGAGAACTACAATTACAGTCGACATTCTCCCCTCTTAGGAAATTTCTCTCCTAGTTCATCCCTTGAAAAGCAAATCTCTGCAAACAGGAGAGGGACACAACCTCAACTATTCCAGAGTGCTCCTCCACTGTAGCCTGGGATATAAGTGAGCAGATTTTCTTCATTTACGTTGCTGATTACCAAACTTGTTCTAGATACAACACACCTCAGAAAATCTCTCTTTTATGATGAACTGATCCCCCTAGACCAGCAGCTCTCAACCTGTGGGTCTTGACACCTTTGGGGGTCGGTCAGACGACCATTTCACAGGGGTCGCCTAAGACGGAAAACATGAATTTCCGATGGTCTGAGGATTTGGGACACCACTCCTCTCTTGGACTTCCGGCAGGGCCACCCACATACAGATACGTCCACAGACGAGTGCCCGGCATGAAGACTGTTACCCATTCTACACCATACTTTCAGACAAAATTTCATCTATTTGTAGTTGGAAATAAATATTTCACAATATATAATTACATATTTTTTTATGATTAATCACTATGCTTTAATTATGTTCAACTTGTAAAAAGGAACATACAACCTGCTTGTCACATATTTACATGATGATTCATAACAGTAACAAAATTATAGTTTAAGGTAGCAACAAAAATAATGTGATGGTTGGGGTCACCACAACATGAGGAACTGTATTTTGGGGGTCGTGGCATGAGGAAGGTTGAGAACCACTGCACTAGACCAATAACAATTCCAGCTTGGAGAAAGGCCAGGTTTTTAGTCCTCTGTACTCACCACTGAGTTCCCCTATTCGTATCGGGCCAATGGTTTTGCAATTTAAGCAGATGGTTTGCTTACATGTTTTAAAGGTAAATAACCACACACTCCAAACTTAATGAGGCTTTTCAATTGATAACTAACTAAAATTCAGTCTAAGGCTCAATCAGGAAATTAAATCAAAGGCAATCAGGAACTTTATCATCAATTTAAGTATTTTTTTTATTAAAGACTATAGAAAAATCCTACATAAAAAGAGAAAATAGGGCTGAGCCCCAGTGGCGTAGTGGTTGTGCGCGGGACTGCGGCCCACTGGGACGGAGGTTCAATTCCAGCAGTGGGGCTGGGCCTTCTACTCCCACCACTGGAGAGCAGTGATGCCCCCAAAAAACAAAAAACAAAAAAAAAAAGATAAAATAAAGAACTGAGTTTCAAATTCTAATGGAATTCTGACTCTGGCGCCACAGAAGATGGATGAACTTAAACCATTCCCTGAGATTCTTCTTAAACTTGAAAACAAAAATATTCTTTTGAATGCTTCTTATAGTTTATGTAGTAAAGAATGTCTGGGTTGAGCACTGTGCTCTTTTAAGATCTAGCTACTATGGGACCAAATAAATGACAGCAACTTGAAAATTCAGATAGGAAGGGTATGGACAGTTTATATTAATGTGGGAAGAACAACTCAGAAAAGAAAGATAAGAAGAGGCTGAACCCCGGTGGTGTAGTGGTTGTGTGTGGGACCACAGCCCCCTGGGATGGAGGTTCAATTCCAGCAGCGGCTCTACAGGAGCAAAGGCTGGGTCTCCTACTCCCACCACCAGAGTGATGCCCAAACAAACAAAACAAACAAAAGATAAGAAGAGTCACATAGTGAATGGTGGTGGGAGTGGAGTGGGGAGGGGAGCATGGAGTGGAGACCCAATGCTCATCTGTAGACAATTGGACATTCCCTCAGAGAAGGATCACAGGGAGGACACAGGCCAGTCAGGGTGCAGCACAGCATCCATAAACAACTTTCCTCTAGCTCTTTGGTGCTTCCTTCCCCCCACTATCAAGACCTCAATTCCACCTTACAAATCGGATTAGACCAGAGCATGCACACTGCTACAGTGTGCCAGCAACAGAGCCAGCAACACAGGGACTCGGGATAGATTAACCCCTCAGGGTCAACAATGACAGCAGAGATACTGGGCGATTAGGGATGGGTGAGGGGGAGAAAAGGGGACTTGATCACAAGGATCAACCTAGAACCCCCTCCCAAGGGGACGAATAATGGAAAAGTGGATGAGAGGCAACGGAGGGTGATGCATAATACGGAACTAATAATCTATAACTTATCAAGGGTTCTGGAAGGAAGGAGGGCGGGCGGGGGAGATAAGTGGAAGAAATGGGGAACTGCTATCAGGGGTTCAAGTGGGAAGAGAATGCTTTGAATATAATGATGGTAGCAGATGTGCTTGACACACTGGATGAATGTATGGATTGTGATGAGATATAACAGCCCCCAATAAAAGTATTTTTTAAAAAAGGAAAAGAGTAATCTCATATCTTGAAGAGTGCAATCAATGTCACTGAATTATATTTACAGAAAATACTGAATAGATGTCCAGTTGTGTATAGTCTCAGTAACAAAAATCAGTTGTAAAAAAATTGTAAATATAATTTAGTGGAGTCAAAGTTGCTTAGTACCATATTAACATATCACTTCTAATCAAAATTAGACTAATGTAGTAACCCAGCTTAGCTTATGAAACTACATTTTGTTTTAAACTGCCTTCAACCCCTGGCTAGTAGCCAGCTGTTCTTACCCTGCACCACTCCCCACCTACCTTCCCTCCTCTCCTGATCTCCTGACAGACCTTTAATCTCTCTAGACTCTCAGACTCTTCCTGGTATCCCACCTGCCTGGTCAGTAAAAATGAAACCCTGCCCTTTTCCACTCCCTTAAGCTGGCACTCTGCCTTAGCAATAAAGACCACATTCACATCTTCTCTGTTCAGGGTTTGGAGTATTTTTGAAGTCATTTTGTAAATCTCCAAAGTGTAAAAAGGTTAGGGTAAATATTTCCTATCTTATAAGGTGACAGGTTTTAAAACAGTCCTAGACAGTAATTGAAGTTCTCCACTTATTTTGGCTTTGTACTTCAGGATAATTACAAAGTGCTAAGAATCAGCTCTTAAAAGAAACAAAGAGCATTAAAACAGAAAAACTTACATTTCCTATTGTGTGTTAACAGAGCTTGCTTCAAATCTACTGTGGCTCTTCCTAACATCGCATCTGCTTTTAAAGTATGATGACTCCAAACTCGGAATTCCAAGGTTGTCTGTGGGGTCACATTTCTATAAGGGAAAATACATTTAAACCATTTACTTCAAAAAATACTTAACTAAGGATGACTGATTGTCCACCATATTTATCTCTATATGAGTAAGAGAAAGTATGGCAAAATAATATCATTCATAAAGATGAGGTTATTATGCATCCTCTCTGATAGAAAATGAAGATAGTCAACCACCCCCCCCCTCCCCCGCCACTTTAAAGATCTATTCACACTGGAGGGTTGTATTGGGGAACCTCATAATTGTTTTTTTAATGTATTATTAATTGGGTGTTAATACATCTATCATATCTTCCATAGTTCAATCACATCAAGCAAAATTGTACAATTGCTACCACATTCTGTTTCCAAACAATCCTTTTCTTCCTGGACTCCATGACATTGTCTCCCTTTAACCAACCCCCAAACCCTTATCCTACTTGCTGGCCCTATAGATTCATGAATCCTGGATTTCACATACCAAAACACAGAAAAACATATAACACAATTCCAAGAGGGTGAACTCCAGTAACATAACACCTCTGAGACACATCCTAATAAGAACATACACACACACACAAAAAAAACAACACAGAAAATGTTGAAAACTAAATGAGGTCCTGCATGCATCAGAGAGGGGATCAACAAAGTTTTAAATGTTCAAGTCAGATTTATGCCTTTGATCTTCTATATTGATTTTTCCAATGCACTCTGTGTAGTAAGTAACCACTATTCTTCTAACCCTCAATTGTGGAGAGAGGGAGTTCACTGGAGAAGGAACCTCATAATTTTGAAGTCATCCTATACCACATAAAGGGCACTCTAGGTAGCACACAGCCTCCCTTTCCAAGATGGTGTTATGGGGTACTTACACAGTCAACTGTTCATCCCATTTCGGATTAGAAGAACTACTAGATTTTGCTGTTTTCTTAATTTCTCCATCTACAGCTACCTCTGTATAAATCGCTGTTCCAAACCAGTTCTTTTTTCTTTTTAGTTTGGCACTAGAAACTATGAGAAACATAAAAATCACATTAACATTTTTTTAAGCAAAAAGTAATTTAAAAATTAACAAATAATCCTAATTAAAACAGAACTGTGCTTCTCTTGTAATTCAAGGTATTCCTGGAGAGAAAAGGAGAAACAGTACAAAAAGCATATTACTAATGCCCAAGAACCATTTCAATTTCCTTTTAAATTTTTATTTCTTGGTATAGCTTTATATAGATATTGTTCATTATCATCCAACCATACAAGTGATTCGTTTAACCATACAATCCAATGCTATTTAATATTTTATACTTTTAAATAATTTAGCATCAAATAATAATTTCACGGCGTTGTGAAATTAACACCAAAATCAATGTTTAAACGTGCTCATTATTTCAAAAAGAAATCTCCTTGACTTTACAGCCCTATTTATTCCCAGACTTCAGCAACTATCAATCTGTCTGTCTCTATAGAGCTGTCTACCCTGGACGACAGAGTTAGAAAATACTCGGTCCTTTCGGTGGGGACCGTGCTGTCCAGGTCCAGGAGGAGATGGCTTCCTGCCCCGGGGAGTTGGTCTAAGAAACCTCCAGGGCAGTTCTGCTCTGTCCTGTCCGGACCGTGAGTTAAGCTGTCCTGAGCTGGCATCGCCTTGTTGGCGCTGAGTTAAGGGTCAAACTTATGTGCATCCTACCATATCCTGGTAGGTGGTTTTCAGTTTAACTCCTCCCTTACAGTTTTCCCGAACATTGTTTCTATTCTCAGTTGTTCCTGCTCCTCGGCTCTGGGTTATGAGAAAACACAAAGGCACTCTGATTTTTCCAACTTTGGACGAGAGAGGAGTAGCTCCATTTACCCACCAAAAGCTGCAACAGTGTCCCCAAAACAAACCAAGCCCATAGCCCCGGAGGTGATTCGACCCATCACGTCCGTACAGAGAAGAGTGGGGCTCTTCCTTCGGGTTTCTGAAGCCATCACACTTTATGGGAGCAGACATCTTTCACCCGTGGAGCAAGGTGTGGGTTGAGCCACCCACACAGCCCCTTACAGCTAGCAGAATACTTAACCCTCCAAGCCACCTGATTACAATATTAAAAACCAAAAACCAAACCCACTGCCATCAAGTTGTCTGGCTCATCATGATTCTGTATATCAGCGGTTCTCACCCTGTGGGTCGTGACCCCTCTGGAGGTCAAATGACCCTTTCACAAGGGTTACCTAAGATCATCAGAAAACAGAGGCATTTCACATTATAATTACATATTGTTTTGTAATTTGTCATTATGCTTTAATTATGTTCAATTTGTAACAATGAAACTACATCCTGCATATCAGATATTTACATTACAATTCATAACAGTGGCAAAATTACAGCTATGATGAAGTAGCAATGAAAATAATTTGGTGGTTGGGGAGGGTCACCACAACATGAGGAACTGTATAAAAGGGTTGCAGCATTAGGAGTTGATAACCACTGCTATAGATGGTTCTGAGGCTGTGAACCAGATAGCCTCACCTTGCCCTTGTGGAATGGCAGGTGGCTCTGAATCACTGACCTTGTTAGCAGTCTGAGGTTAGCAGTCTGAGGCCTACCCCACAGGGCCACTCTGGCTCCATGACTGCAAGATGAATCATGGTCACGATTATTTTACAATGAAAAGAAAAAATCAATATACAGTTTACCGTTACCAAGAATAACAACGTGGAAATCTTCAGATATCAGTGGGTGTCCTATTAATAACTAAAGACACTGACTCCTTCCCTGGCTCCTCACAAGTAAAACAGGAGTGATTAAATTAATTCCATAACAGATTTGTGAGATCAAGAAAACTGTGGATTTTAAGATGCTTGTTATTCTTTAAAAAAAAAAGAGAAGAAAATAAAAGGCAAGGAATTAAGGAAGGAGGGAAAAGTAGAGGGAGGGAGGAGGGGAGGGATATAGGAAACCAAAACTCTAAAATTTGGTACCATTTAGCACAAGGTCCAAGTTCCTTATTTCTCAAGACCACCACTTTAAAGGAAAACAATAGTTGATCCTGAAGTGGATACATACTGGGATGGCATTATCTTGAGTTCTTAGGACTCCCTGGGTCTACACAGGTATTTTCCAATTTGTTCTCCACACTTCTGGTGATACTGTGGGCTATCTGATATCCTTTCAATTAACTCCTTTTTGGCTCAAATGCTAACTAGATTTTTGTTACTTTAACTAAAAACCTCTACACGATTCTGACTGCAAGTGACTCTGTGGTTGCTTTTCATCTGCCTGATCGTTAAAGGAGCAGACTGCCAGGTCCTAACTGCAGCCACTGGTGGGTTCCCAACTCGGGCCTTTTGGTTAGCAGCAGAGTGCGTGTCTACGGCACCACCAGGCTCCTTCTCTCAAGATGACCCCCCCTCGGGGAAGCCCAAGCAGCAGCTCAGGGGTAACCCAATCTGACTGGACAGAACACAATGACAACATAGCCACCATGCGTGGCTATCACGAGCAAGCCAGGATATCCCTGTGAAGCAAAACAGAGAGCAGAAGAGTACAAAGAACGAGGGAACTGGTGAAGATGTGAATACATACCCTACAGATAATTGTCTATATTTTCAAAAAGAAACAATGAAAGCATAAACCAACGCTAATAAAACTGTTCACCTCCAGGGCAAAGAGGAACTCGGGTGCAGTAATGGGTTACATACTAAGGTGCTAATTACAGGCTGGAATCAACTTGATGGCAGTGAGTTTGGTTTTTTGGTTAATAGGGCAGCAGAGAGGAAGATTGGCTACTAAGAGCTCTCTAATTATACCTTAATTCACAGTTCTGACTCTAGAACCACATGAACGTTTTACATAGTCTAAAAAATAAATAAATAATTGAAAACAATGAATGTTACTGTAGCAATTTGGTGGCATAAGCCAGTGGGAGATTAAGTTAAGCTATCTTAAAACATGGTATTCTGACAATATATAATAAAGGAAGGAAACCCATTAAGATATTTTAAACAGAATTAAATAGGTGTATTGTTCTTTCTCATTTTAATCTTATTTTGAAACTACCCTAGAGGAATATGCATATTAGAATAAAACAAATGTAATAAATGTGACTATCATTTGAAGTCAAGATTTGGAAGTGAGAAAATAAATTAAAATATTGAATCAGATTACAGAAAAATCTTTTCCCCCTTTTCTGTGGAAAACATTTTACTTTGAATTGGAAATAGAAACATGAACTCAGGACTTTCCTGGGTGAAAACAACTATAAACAGCCAACCTTATTAATGACCACCACAAGAATAGCAGAAAGTCTCTTCTTAGCCCTCACTCCCACTTTCACCAGCACTCTCTGTAGTGACAGACATCGACCCTCCTGCCATCATTGATGGGGGATTCCTTATGACTCCACACAGGGCTTTCACTGGTATCCTAAGAACATCGAATCATCCCATACTCACAGACCCGTCTCATTTCTTTCCTGTCTGTCTCATACTCTATTCCTGCTTTCTTCCTATTACAAGCAACCCTGAAATAGCCTCATGCATGCTTTACAGAAAGTAAACGGGCTGTTTTAAGGACCACTCCACTCCTCCCTGAACCACGCAGGCAACAATCTGGATGGAATGATCTGAAGTTTCCTAGATCCACAAAACTCTTTCATGTGGTACTATTTCCTCTTGTTGACAATCAAATTTGAAATGAACTGCAGTTCTTCAAGTATGAGCTTAAGTGCTTTACCTGGCCGCCACCGCCACCACCACCACCACCATCACCCTCTCCCTCTCTCTTTCTTCATGAGTCCCTATCTTACCCTTTAGCGGATTGTCCAAAGACCACTGCCAATCCAGGCAGATCTGAGGCCCCTACCCTAAAGTAGTAGGTTCTCACTAACCTAGTTAATGATCACACGATACAGGGTAAAACTCTGTTCATATCACATACATTTCATTTTACCTTTCCACAGTATATTCATGGAGAAACTAGGACCTTGCATTTCCATAAAGGTGATCCTGTCTAACAAACAACTGTCCAATGGCTGACTGAACAGATAAATGAATGAAAGCATGAGGGCTTCAGCATCTTTTCCCACATGATTCATCATTTCAATGTCAGCTTGGTGATGTTTATTTCAGTTCCTAAACTTTCCCACCTCCCTCTTGATAAATAAAATACCTTTAGAGGCCCTTTGGTGGCCTGCTGTAAAGCAAATACATCATACAAGATCGAAAAGATTCATATGGAATAAAGGAAGCTTGATCCAGGAATCACCATGTAAAATTATAATGAAAATAACCACTTACCAGTTACCTGTAACTGCAACCTTCCACTGTGGTTATTACTAGTAGCAGACCTTGGTGACGCAGTGGCCATGTCCCAAAATTCAGCTTACACCTCAAAAGAACAAACAAAGCAAACTGTACTGATGTGTTGAACAAGAGAGTGTAAGAGTCAATATTAAAACTGTTAGTTTGAATCAGCTAAGAAACCATATCTACTGCGGTGTCTTCAGACTAATAAATGATGACATATCCACAACTCTCTTCCATTACATACTACTGTTGGTATGGTGTCTTGTCTTGAGCTGCTAACCATCTGCTCAACGGGAGAAAGCTGAGGCTCTGTGCTCCTGTGAAGATGTACAGCCTTGGAAATCTAAAGGGGGCAGCTCTATCCTGTCCTGCAGGGTCACTGTCAGTCAGAATTGAATCTGCAGCAGTGAGTGAGATGCCATGGAAATAACATAGCTCCTCCTTTCACTGTCTCTGACCCCGTATCCTTTAGCCCGGGCGAGTCCCTCAGTCTTTGACTTTTAAGTTCTTACACCAGAAAAGGATATTATCAGTGAGGCAAATGGCCAGCTTATCATCTACATGGTAGTATTCTATCAATGTGCTCACCGTATTTGGGCTTTGTAACATGGTAATACTGGGAAACCTGAGTGAAGGGTGTACAGGCATTCTTTTTATGAGGTATTGAAACATTTCTGCTTACGTTTGAAAATTATTCCAAAATGAAAAGTTACAATATAAAGGTATTCGAGAAGAACCCCAAGGACAGGTATTCATGGGACAGAGAAATGTATACAACTGGCAATGCCAGTATGAATATGCAGTGTTTTTCTGAGCAGGAAGAAGAAAAACAAGAGGAGTATGACCTGCCATTAACGTTTTCCTTTATTAATGATTAAAAATGGCACGAAAGTCAGAGATGCATGCTTACAGATAGTTTTCTGCAAACACAAAATGCCCAGGGACAGATTCTGGGAAGATTGAAATATAAAATTGTAGTCACAATTACTAGGAGTCATTAAGGAGCCCAGGGGTTGTAGAGATTCCAAGTTCAAGTTCATCTCTTAACTGCAAAGTGAGTCTTCAAAAGCACCAGCTGCTCCTCTGGAGAAGGGACTGGGATGGCTTTCTGCTCCGAGACAAGGTGTCCAAGTAGTTCTGGTCCCAGGAACTCACAGGGGCAGTTCCACTCTGTCCTGGAGGGTCACTCTGCGTCAGCGTCAACTCAATAGCAGAGAGTCTGGTTTGGTTTTGAGTATGCCAGTGATTCTCACGTCCACAGAGTCAGTTCTGACTCACGGCGGCTCTGTGCAGGGTTTCGAAGGCTGTGAATCTTTATGGAAGCAGATAGCCTGGATTTTCCCCCCTGGAGCAGCTCGCTGGTGGTTCTGAACGATCGACCTTGAGGTCAGTAATCCAAACTTACATAAGAGTGCCTCCAGGGCTCTTGATCAATGATATTGTTTTAAAAACAAATAAGCACATGGAACTTAATTTACTCTTAGAGTAGGATTAATACATCTCTTGAGTTCAAACCCTATATGTTTAGTGAAGTCCCAAGACGGTGTACACAGCTGATGTGTTGAGCTGCGACCCAAAAGGCTCGACATTTGAGTGCAGCCAACAAGCCTTCGAAGGGCTGGAAAGCTATTGAAAAACTCGCTACTGGAAGCCTTATCACCACTTCGTAATTCAGTAAACTCTTGTACAAGCCAGAACTGATGGGACTGCCTGATTTATCCAGGACTCACAGTGTTCTACCTTTAGTAGGGTGCCCCTTGACCCTTTTCAACCAACTCTCTGCTGGTGGAAAATACTGATGTTTCCTTCTTTGACTGGTCTCCCGCCACCTTAGGCGAGTTCTGGCATGTTTTACGCTTTTGGAAAAGGGCATTCTGCTAGCCAAAGGAGAGGGTCAATAAAAAGAGGGGGCCCTCAAAGGAGATCACTCAACACAGCGGGTGCCACTCTGGATGCAGACACGGCAGAGACTAGACCGTGAGGACGCTGCAGGTCCAGCCAGGTCGAGTGTCATTCAGAGGAGTCTGATGATGACAACATCTAGTCCAGGCTCCTAAGTTGCATTATGCACACACAGCCTTAGTAAATCTTGCCTTGTGCTTCAGAAACCTAATTATTTTCCAACTTCTACTGCATCCCAATCCAACTTTTATTTGAAGAAAAGTCAAAGGAGAGCTACTTCAGCTTTCTTCTACAAGAGCCATGATAGAAAGGCTCGCTTCTTCCTTCATCTGTGAGAGCACAGCAGAGGATTCGGAGCAAGAGTCCGTTCATATTGATGCTTATCTTGATGTTCTGTTTGCTTTCCTGTTTACAGTCTTCCCTATGCTCTGTTCAGATCCAGGAGCTGAGTACTATGAATCATTAGACTCTCCTCACTTATAGATAGATACTGACAGATAGGATCAATAGTTGTTAGTTGATAAACTGATCCTCGTTCAAACCCACCTGGTAGATGAGGCGATCTGCTCCTGTCAACATTTAAAGTCTCAGAAACTCAAAGGGGCAGGCCTTTGAGCCTAAGCTGACCAACAGGGTCTCTATGATTTGGAATGGCATCGATGGCAGTGGATTTGGGTTCCACAGACTATATTTAAGAGTTCCCAAGACCCCATTCAGGCCAGCGCTCTCAGGCTGTGCAAACGGAGTTCTCAGAGTGGAATTTCAGGCGCATGTAGCAGAAGTCAGACTGGGCGGCACACAGGAAAGTGAGACAACTTCGGAAAATGAAACATTCGGTAAGTTGGAGGACTGTCACCTACTCAGGAGCCCCCCAAACCCGACCAGCCTCTAATGACAATGCTGATCCCGGCCACCAGGAGAAGGCTCAGGGAAGCTGTGCTCTCGTTTGCTCTCACAGAGTTCACAGAGCTGCATCCCTGCAAAGCAGAGAGAAAAGTAGCTCCAGTTCAACCAGAAAAGTCAGATAAACCCAGGGCTGTCAGGCTAAGAGTCCCCAAGGGCCACCTGGGGGCTCCAGCCATGGTCCAGGAGAGAGAAGACAGAGCCCAGTGGAAGAACTCTGACAGAGAAGATGGCAGAAAGGCTCAAGACTCCATGTCTCCACCTAAACCAAAGACGGCAGGCCATCCCGCCTCCCATGTGAGCGAGGTAAGCAAGCCCCTCGCTTCCTCGGTTGCTGGCAAAATGAAAACCCAGGGGAAGGTGACACTAAGTTGGACTCTACCCAGATCACGTGCTTTCTCACTGCCTCTCCTGCGAGCACAGGACTGACAGAATGGCTTGAGGAATTCGCCAAATCTGCATGGCCATGGGTGATTTCAACACAGGTCAATTATACAGCAACGTGAACATGAAAAACATGAAGCAAAACACAAAGATCAAAAAACGAAATACTGATTTGATGTATCATATAATCATATAAGCAAGTCGTAAGAAATAAACATTCTTTTCAAGCACAAAGAGGAAACATAAAACAAAAATAATGGGCCATAAGGAAAATCTCACTGAACTTCAAAGAATTGATTTATCATATTGGTCCCAGTCTCTGATCATAATATATAATAAGCTAAAAACCAGTAAAAAAACATAAGATCTCTAAATGTGAGTAGGAAAAAAGTCCTAAATATTCCATGAGTCGAAGAAGAAACTTTACTGGAATTTTTGGAAAACAACAAACAACAAAAAACACCCCAAAGTATCATATCAAAAATTCTGAACAGAAAAAGCCTTACTTAGATGGAAATTTAAAGACTTATACTAGTATATAGTAAGATAGAACAAGTTAAAATTGAGTTATTCAGCTTATAAATAAGAAAAGAAAAAAATGAATGAGATAAGAGAAATTAATAAAATAAAATAGAAAGATCAACAAAGCCAAAAGTCTACTCTTAGAAAAGATGACTTTGCCTGACCAGAGTGATCAAGGTTTCAAAAAAATAAAATACATTAAAATAAAGCACAATGGGAGCTCTTTAATAGACTAATACATGTTGAGCACAAACCCATGTAACAGATGTATTCATCCTCATTAGGGGGGCTAGGATGCACAATTAAATAGCATGTTGTCCTACAGTGTAAGCATGAATCAGAATCAAGGCAATGGCAGTGAGTCTGGCTTTGGGGGGGTGCTGTGGAGCATAGGCACGCTAGTGGCATCGTGGGCAACTAGTTGGGGCTGGTAACCAAAGGATCAACAGCTTGAATCCACCAGTCACTCAAAAATGATACCATTTTGCTTTAAAAAAGAAAAGGCATAGAGTAAATAAAATTATGAACTTCAAAACAGTTCATACTCACACTTAATATCAGAGTTGTGTGGCACTTATAATAGCATGAAGGGACACACTGGACAGTGCACAATATGAAAAAGCAATAACGATTTATAAATTATTAAGGGTTCATGGGGAAGGAGGTAGGGGGAAGGTAAATATGAGGAGCTGATACTGGGGGCCTGAGTGGAGAGAGAATGTTTTGACAGTGATGATGGCAACTGGTGTGCAAATGTGGCCTGTATACAATTGATGTATGGATGGATCATGAGGGGAGGTGTATGAGTCCCCAATAAAATGATTCATTAAAAAAAAATCTCTGGGGATGGCCCCTGCATTATACTTGGTCTCTCTTGACCTGCACAGGTCTTTCTTCTTTTTTTCCCCTCTTTTTCTTTAATAAACTTGCTCTTTAATTCACACACAAAAAGGGGGAGGGAAAAAAAAGGGGGGGGGAGGAAAAGGGGAAAGGGGAGCTTGTACCAAGGGCTCAAGTAGAAAATATTTGGAAATGAATATGGCAACATGTATACAAATATGCTTGATACAAATGATGTACTGAATGTTATAAGAGCTGTAAGAGCATGCACCCTTATATGCCATATTATTTATAAGGCAACATAACACTAGGTCTATATAGGCATTTAGTTATCAACATGTAAGGGGATTAACTGCTAAAATATAGTCTTAGTTTTATAAAAATTCATCACTTACTATGTACCAAGAACTGGGCCAGACACTGGAGATTGAAAGGTGAGTCAGACACTTTCTTTCTTTCAAGGAGTTCATAGTCTAGTGAGGAGACAAACCTGTAAACAGATAAATAGCTTTCAGTGTAATTATTGCTCAAATAGATACAAACCATAAAACAGTAACTTTAAGGAACACAAGAGGTGACTAAGCCAACCTACAGAGAACACCAAGGGTTTCAGAGAAGCAGCACATGACGGCATGCCACGGAGAAGCACTTATGAGGGCTCATTGTAAAGAACTTCAAGGAAATATTTACTTTCTTGGGAATCAGAATGAACTCCCGGAATGAAGTTGATGGTTCAACTTTTTTGAGTTCTGATTACTTTTAACAGTATTCACCTTTTCTGGTCTATCTTGACCAAATTTCAGAATTCCAAATTTCCAACCTGAAGAAGTAAAAACATTAATTCTTCCCAAGGCTTTTGGGTGGTTTTTACTCATGCTGCAATTTTCAGTTCTCCTTTTCCAGCAATATTAACCTGGGTCTCTCTTACAGAAGCACACACCCATGGAAACGCACACACACACACATGTCCCAGGCCACATCTTCCTTTTCATGAAGACTTTCTCTTTCTGGTTTTTATACACCTAACTTTCTTGCATAAAAATAATTCATATTTAAATATACATAACATCTGCTTTACTTAAAAGAGGTCTGGTGGTGCAGGATAAACACTGGGCTGCTACCCTCAAGGTTGGCTGTTCAAACTCACCAGCTGTCCCATGGTTGAAAGGTGAGGCAGCCTGCTTCCATAAAGATTTGACATCCTGGAAACAGTTCTATTTTATCCTTAAAAACTGCTATGCAGTGGAGGAAAAGTGGGGTACAGAATGGGAGCCAACTTCGGGGATCTACATATAAACTTCTACCCGGGTGACAGACATTGGGGGAGAGGGCGAGGGGGGACGTCAGGCAGAACAAGTTATAACTAAACAGTAATAATCTAGAGAGTACTGAGGGTTGATGGGGGAGCGGGGAAGAGATGGGAGGCTGATGTCAGGGGCTCGGTTGGAAAGGCGAAGGTTCAGAGAATGATGACAGCAGCAGCCATGCGAATAAGCATGGCACAAGAGATGTATTTATGTATTGTGAGAAACGATGTATGAGCCCCCAATAAAATGATTAAAAATTTTTTAAAGTTTAAAAAATTGCTATGCAAATGCTGTGAGAATGATGATGGCAACAAATGTACAAATGTGCTTAACACAATGGATGGCTATATGGATTGTGATGAGTTGTGTGAGTACCCAATAAAATGATTTTTTTTAATTGCTATGAACTAAAATGGACTCAGTGATAAAGGCTTTGGTTTGGGTTTTAAGGTTTTGTTTCTTTCAGGCAATCACTCAGAAAAGTGTTCTGCTTTACAGTGAATTTATTTCAATTTTTCCCACTCACTAATACTTCTATCTGCTCATATTTCAAGCTATTTTATGGGCCAGAGAAAAACCCTGTCTATATGAAATGAAACTTCCTTCATGAAAAGGAAATACTTTTTTTCAGAATTAGGACAAAATAACCTAGAGGCTAAATATAACACACCAAGAGCAGGCCCCTGCATCCAGCAACTAGCAAGGTGACTTCTACTTGAGATGATAGAAGTGTGTGTGCTGCTCTTTTCCAAGTCCAGTGTTAGCAATTAAAAAAAAAAAATTAC
This sequence comes from Nesogale talazaci, assembly GCA_004026705.1. Lineage (NCBI taxonomy): Eukaryota > Metazoa > Chordata > Mammalia > Afrosoricida > Tenrecidae > Nesogale > Nesogale talazaci. The sequence continues at coordinate 19,177 of PVJH01005778.1, forward strand.
AGTCGTTGAAAACTTAATGCAAAGCTATAAACATCTAATAATGTTAGAAGTTAAAATAAACCTCAGTTAAATCGTACTCAGTCATTAAACTTTCCTTGATAGAAGACTTCCAAATTTTGCCTGACGGTCCAATTATTTTGAGTGAGGGATGACTAACAACGATTGAAAATGGGACAGTATCATTTATCATCGTATAGTCTGAATTTGACTTTGAACTTACCAGGAGGCAGTGAGCAAATTCTGCAGCCAGGATGGCTTCGTTCTGCCCTGCCAGGACCCCAGGGAAGGTAGCTAACAATATGCCCTTTTCCTATCAAACAATAAACATTGACTGAGCTTCCCTTTAATTTCCCCTACAAAATCCTAATCCAAGAGTCTAACTGAATTTAGTAAATCAACTTTCCAGGCAGCAAGAGAAAGCTGATTGATAATCAAACAAGTTTTCCAGCATTTCTTTTTAAATCTGTTTTCTGAATGAAGCCAATCAGCACGCATGTCCTAGCCATGTTTTCAGATGATTTCTAAACACTAGGCCTGCACAATCCACAAAGTATGCTCTTTGCCCTCAAAGCCTTTTTACTCAGTGGTGAGCAGACACAGTAGTGGGGTGGGGGGGGTGGCACATGACAACCAAGCCGAGTGGGGAGTATGCGGACGCTAGAAGTAAGGAAGATAACGGGGAAGAAGGGCTTTCCTGACACTTGGGATGCAAAGACGGGAGAGGATCATTCGGATGGAGAATACGAAGCAGCTGTGTTCAGGAAAGGAGAAGGGCAGAAGTTACTGTCATCAGTAAGGTGGGCAGTTTGAAACCACCAGGGGGGAACTGGGTTTGTCCACGTCTGGGAACAGCTGCCTTCGGTCTTGGAAAGCCCAGGGGCAGTCCGAGCCCAGTCCTACCCGGCCCTCCAGGGTCCCTCGGAGTAGGCGCCAACTCTTGGGCTGGGAATGTGCTCGCTTGCAGTGCTCAGGGAAGGGCGCGGGAGAGAGATGCAGAGCCAACGACTGAGGTCGGAAGAAGGTGCCTAGCAGAGCACTAAAGAAGACACTTTATTTGCGAAAAATCGCTGCAGCAATATTCTAATAGGAACCTGAAAGAGGGGTAGGGGAGAAAGGCCTGGATCTGTGGAGAACAGAGGGACTTGACTCCTGGATTTTGTCCTGGTTAACCAGAAGGGAGGGTGTCTGGGTGTCTGTCAACCAGACAGGGAAACCAGGGGTGGAAGAAAAATGATGAATTTCAAAGGTGCTGTGAGATGCCTAGGTGACACGCCTACCAGTATCCCTTAGCCAATGACCTCCCAGCATTTCCACCAAAGCTCTTCTCCCAGATCCCTCCCTGTTCGTTCAGGCCACAACAGCAGCTTCCTACAGCCACTCCTCAAGATCCCCACCCAGTCCGCCATCTAGCTTCCTAGCTCAGAGCTGGGGGTGAGGGGTGGGGGGGATGCACCAAACTGAAGGGCAGGTGGCCCAAACCCAGCCAGCAAGACATGACTCAGGACACAGGCCTGTCCCCCTGCTTCTGCAAGGCCCATTGTGAAAACCTTACGGCGTTGTTCTGCTCTGCACACAGGACTTGCAGGAAGGTGGAAGCAACCTGAGAGCCAGGAACCACACCAGGCGGTGGTCAGTTATCTCTCCAACACAGGCCACACCACAACTGCAACTCACAATCCAGGGTCCTCTCATCTTAACTGGAATCAATCCAGGCACATACATACATGCTGTAGTGAGTTGGACAGCCTTTCTCCAGATGGTCTTGTGAATGTCCACCAAATGATGGGATGGGACTATGCAAATAAGGTGCTTGTGGACCACCCAAAGGGCCTAGCAAGAGAGATGTTAGCTGGACAATGTGGAAGTAACCAAGAGTTCTCTTAACCTTTTTAATGGGACAGCAGTACCAGAAGCCAATGGCTTCAGAGCTATATGCATAGCCACAAACCTCTTTGCTGAAGTTCAATGATAAAGAAAAAGGAAGACACAGGCTTTAAAGGAAGTGTGCATAGGTTTACGTATGATGACAGAAGTCACTTGAACATGTGTTTACACAGGCAGTTGGAAACTGTGACAGTTACATCATCTATTGCCAACTTAGAAGAGGTGGAGTCTAGTCTGTCAATCAGATCATAGTCAATGAGGCCTTGGTGTGAGCATGGCCTTCGCCTGAGGATTTCTGGGAACTCCTATCTTCCTCCTTGGAAGCAGGACACAGGTTCTCCCTGACAGACATTCCTGTTGACAAGTCAGATGGAGCTACACTGATGGAGTCAGAGTCCTGGAGCTGGAAGAGCCATGTGGAGACCCGCAGCAGGGTTGAGATGCTTCCAGAGCCACTGGATCCACAAGACTTTCCACTCACTGGCCTGCGCTCTTCCTGCATTCAGTGTCATTGCGTGTGTTACCCGAGTCTGAAGAGGAATTTGTAAGTTACTATCGGACATATGGGTTAATATTAGGCTTATGGCCTTGATCTGGACTGGGCTGGGATGTTTTCTCAATATACAATTGCTCTTTTATATAGAGCTCTTTATTACACACAAGTGTCTACGGATTTGTTTCTCTACTCAACCCAGACTAACACAGGAACAGAGGCGGAGCCAGATCTGGAAGAAGGCAGGAATGGTTTAGATCTCAAACAAAGGTGTGGGCAGAAGCTAAGAGTACGGAGAGAAGAATGTGTGTGTAGAAATCTCCTAAAGTGTTTGGAAAAGAAGTCCTTAGGAGGCTTTTACCTCTAGGCTCTCATGTCCTCCATGAAACAGGAAGCAGTCTCTTTGAGAAAGTATGAATACAGTGGTCAATAAAAATAGATTTCCCAGGTTTAAAAGGGAGGTGGCTGTTAGGTAATGAATTTGAGCAAAAAAAAAGGTTTAGACCAACTGCTGGAGGAAATGCAGACAGATAGACAGAAGGATCCAGGTAAGCAGTGGCCTCAATCGCACAGTGTGAATTTTTTTCAGCCATTCTAATAACCCACGTTTCAAAGTAATGATAACAGTGTTTAGGGCTATTTAGGGGATAAAGGAGCCCATTCCAGTTATTAGGAAGCTACTCCTTCGGCTTATTACGATTCAGCTCGTGTTACACCTTTAATTTTGGACTGGTTGCTAAGTGTCTTCTTCGTAGCTCTGTAATCACTGATTTCTCCACCTCCATTATACTATAAATTTCCTTATCAATACTCAGTTCTGTAACTCAGCACCTTGCTCAGTGTCTGCCCTTACTAAATATTCCATACATGTAAAAAAAACCAAGCAATAAATATGTGCTAAGTGAAGATTCAGACTTTGAAAATGTATCCTGATAGCACAGATCTCAAAATAAAGAAAATTCTATTTTGGGCTTCCCCTTAATCATCGCCCTAATCTAAGAACACTATTCCATACTCATGTTCAGGAAGAGATCGCTGAAGATGTGTGTGCTACAGCAAAGTGTGTGGAAGAAATCACATGGTTCCCGGCTATCAGAAAGAATCGCATCCGGCACCTTAAAGGTTGGGTTTCTTTTTTTGGCTTGGTTTGGCTTTTTGTGAATCCATCTATATAAGGAATCAAAACAAAGTTCACATGCAAGAAGCATATCAGCAGGTGATCCAAGGATTGTAACAATACAATCCAAATCTGCAAGGCAATGGTATCAGGACTTAAATTTGGAACATCCTGTTTGAAGGAGGCTAGGAAGACAGATGCCTCCAATGGACCCCTTCTGACCATAGCAGACAGAGAGCACTATAGTCCATAGAGGAAGTTAGCATAAAATGTAACATCTCATCATCATTTGGTCTCCCTTTTGACCCATTTTAAAGTTGTTAGTAATTAGTAATTACCTAGGAGCATGGAAGGAGAGGTTGGGGGCATTGAGGAGCTAACAAAAACGAAAAGAAAAAGAAATCATTCTAAAAGTGATTGTGGTGATTACTGCACAATGCTTCTTAATATGATTGAACCATTAAGTTGTTTAAGTTAATTATATGCCAATAAAACTATTTCAAAGAAAATCCTGTAAGCTGGGACTATAAACCATTTAAATCCTTTTTTCGTCTTTGTCTTGCTAATTTGGAACCATAAGAGAAACTATCTGTGTCAACCTCACCAATGTGACTCCGTTCCAGTCCCAAAAGCACGTTCAGCACAAAAGCACACATTACGTAACCTAAAATCCTCGTTTGACATATTTATCAAAATATTCACAGACTCAAAGGGGCAAACGTACACAGGGCTCATGCCGGCTAGACACTTCTCCATGTCTGAGTACGCCAAGAGCTCAGCACTCACTACTCACGGCCCTCGAGTTGACGCCAGCTCAGAGAGCTCACTGAGGAGTGGGCAGAACTGCCATGGTCTCCAGGAAAGCGCCACCTTCCTCCTGGAGTGTGTTTGGCACTGCAGACCTTTCAGTTAGCAACCCACCTCGTACCACAATGCCAGCATGGCGCCCCGCAGCTTGGTCGTAATATTCAAAAACACTAACAAGACACTGTAATCTACTGGACTCTACCTCACTGTGCCATGATGCCCTTTTGGGGTTTTGAGAATTTAAAATCTTTATGGGAGCAAACTCTCACCCGGGGAGTGATTGGTGGATTGACCTTATGGTTAGAATAAAGGGATCAAACATCCTGCTTTGGGCGGGGCAGTACTGATTCTGAACATTTTTCCTGCATCCTGCAGCATTTTTTAAAAGTCCCGATTTTTGGAAAGAATGCACGACAAGCCAGGGAATGGCTGGACAGCCCCTGGGTCAATGATGTCCCTCTTTACCAATGTTAAAATCTGGTCACTTTAGATTAGAAGCCTATTGCTCATTCCACAATTATCACCAGGCCTCTATTTACAAGAACTATCCAATGCGAAGCTCAGAGTCAGGGTGTGTTCACAGTAGTGAAAACATACGTTTAGCATCAATATTCTGAAAGGCCACAAGATGGTGGTGTTGTTTCATAAAATGTGTCCCCCTCCATTGTTTCCAAAATTAAGTGTATCACATCAACTTTTGCGCAAAGATGAGATTAAAAGTTTCCCTCAATTACCTATGTGGGTAAGATATAAAAGTGTTCATACTTCTCCACGTCTTATCGAATGCAAGTAAAAAACAGGTAGGCCTCCCATCCTTGTAGGAGTCCCGATGGTGTAGAGGTCACACATGGGACTGTAATCCTCGGAGTCCCAAGTTCAAAACCTCCATCCAGTCAGAAGGAGAAAAGCAGTGTCTCGGCAACTCACAGGGGCAGTTCTACAATGCCCTGCAGGGTCGCTAGAAGTCCATCAATTCAATGACAGTGAGTTTGGATTGGGTTTCTCCATCTTGTGCTACACAATATCAACTGAAATATACAAATAATTTTACTCACAATAAGCATCTTAAAACTTGGGTCCCAAACTTTCAAATATTTATGTGAAAACTTATCTCCATATAAGTGGGCTGTGTATAAAACTCATTAGGCAAATGGAACTTCCTGCACTTACTTGGGGCACCCAAGCACTGCAGGGAGGATTCTTTAACCTGGAATCTGAACAACTAGTAAGCACAACAATGACCATAAACAAACCAAAAAACTATCTATACTCACTATCCTAAAGTCAATTTCTACGTATAGCGTGGGTTACACAGGAGCACTGAATTATACACGGACGAATTGTTGAATTGGAGAATGTTTTTTTCTTTTTTTTTGGGGGGGGGGGGTACATCACTGTCTGTGGTGGTCATGGGCACCACCCAGAGCTGCTCCTGAGAGCCACCGCTGGATTTGAACCGCCAAGCCCGCGGGCTGCAGCCCGCACTCAACCACTTACACCACTGGGGCTCAGCTCGAATCGGAGAATATTTTGTTGGGCATATTTTTGCCACAATTAAAAAAAATAGTTACATGAATAATAAATAAATAAATCTCTATAGGTCCAGAAATACTGATCTTTCTCCCACCAAACAGCTGGAGGGTTTCATCCATTGATTAAGTTAGCAGTCCAATACTGCTAACACCGGTCACCAGACTCTCACATGTGTGGTCAAAACCAAACCATGGCCACTGCTATCAGTTCTGTTCTGACTCACAGAAATTCTACGGGAAAAAGTCAAACTCCTTTGCGTCTCCAAGACTAAGTCTTTGCGGGAGCAGTCTGATCTTTCTCTTACAGGGAGGCTGGTGGACCCCAGTAAGCAGGAATCCACATGTTTAGCAGACGCTGAGTAAACCTGCGTGAGCCCCTCACTGAGATAAGCTGACAATAAAAACCCACTGCCGGCAAGTCAGGTCCAACACTTAGCAACTGCTGACACCGATCGACCATCATGGAAAGGGTACAGGGCACTGTGTTCCGTTACAGGTGAGTTTGTCGAGTCGGAGCTGGTATGATCACAACTACACACATTGTTCTATTTTTTAAAATCCGATTTTATCAATTACCCTCAGTCATCATTATTATTCTTGTTAACAGATGAAGGAAATTACGTTGCGGGAATTTAAGTAAATTGACCAGAGCCATAAAATTAGTGGTAATCACATTTGAGCCTGGATCTCCAGAGCTCAAAGCCAAGGCTCTTTTTCTTTTTTTTTTTTTTTTTGCCAAGATTCTTTTTACAGTATCTGAACTTCAAAATAAATATATAAAATAAGAACTGCTGAGCAGAATCTATGCCTCAAAATGAGCAGTTTGCTAAGTCAATCTGACAATGTAATTCTCTTTTTAAAGTCAGTCCAAGTGACTGGCTAGCCAAGCAGTTCTGTGAATCTTTAAAGATGGTCTGGGACAGTGCTTTCCCTTAAGGTGGAGCAAGAAAGAACACTTAGTCTCAAAAAGATAAAACATGTAAATTCAGTAAGAACATTAACAAGGAAAGAAGTCAGAGATGGGGACCAAATTTTAAAACTCATGTCTGTGTGGTCCTGGGTGGAAAAATATCATCCGGGAACAGCACAACATTCTTACTTTCCGAAGGTCAAATTTCATTGTAATTATATCATTTATAATGCCACATTTCAAAATGACATAAACATGTCCATAAATACTTACTTACTTGATTCAAGGAGACATTTTAATAATACACTTGCTTAGGATACATTTTTCCCCTCTTCAAATTGCATCATTTAAATGCGTTATATATCTTCCAATATATACCACTTGCTACAGCTCCAGAAGCAGCACAATGCACAGAAAAACAAGGTGCATGGAGCTGGAGCTGAGACCGAGAGGCTAGTAAGAAACTTACTCAGAGACACACTAAGAGCCAGTAGAGTGGGTTAGATGTTGGGCTGCTAACCTCAAGAACAGCGGTTCAAAACCATCAGCGGGTCCTCAGAAGAACAACGAGGCTTTCTAAAAACATAAAGAGTTACAGTCTGGAAAACCCACATGGATACTTTCACCCAGTCCTATCTGGTCACTACTGGAGAATTCACTTGATGGCAGTGAGGTGTTTGGTTTGGTTTTGACTCAGAGCCAAAATTTCTTAATGTCAGGCCTGAAGCCAAGGCAAGCCCTGTTCCTTATGGCACTGGTCACTAGAATATCATAATCCAAAATGATGTTTACCCCCAAGATTTTCTGATCATTTTTAACTAGTTAGGATTCTAACTTAACAGCATTTGAGTAGTAGCATACATTTGCTAGACTCTTCTATTCCCATGCACCAATTTAGAGTTTGAAACAAGCAAATGGGGGAACCAGTTTTAGAGTTGGACACACATAACCATACTTCAAATCTACTGTGTGTGTGTGTGTGTTTAATCTGTCTCTATTTCCTGTCTTTAAAATGAGGTTACCTGGGCTGAGCCCCGGTGGCATAGTGGTTGTGCGCGGGACTGCGGCCCACTGGGATGGAGGTTCAATTCCAGCAGTGGAGCTGGGCCTCCTACTCCCACCGCCGGAGAGCAGTGATGCTCCCCACAAAAAAAAAATGAGGCTACCAATATCAAACAAACAGAGTTCTGTGACAGGGAGGGAAACACAAGTTAGCAGTAACGCTGGAAAACAAGCATTATTTTTACAATCTGGACTTTAATCGTAGATTGTGCTCAGTTAAGTGGTATGCCCTAACCCTCCCCAAGCTCTCAAAAGACCAAACTCATGGACACTCAGTTGATTCCAACTCACAGACACCCAATGTCCCTTTGGTTTCCGAAAGGTTACATCTGGATGGGAGCTGACAGCCTCATCTCTCTCCCGAGATGAGGTTGGGTGGTTTGTAGTGCAGACCTTGTGGCTAGCCTCTCTATGTACAGTCCACTCTACCACGGCTCCTTCTCAACCACACTGTAGCCACGCCGCCTATTTATGTGGACGCACACAGCCCACAGTATTGTTCCACCATGCTTCCAGCAGCACAACTGAAGGCGCAGATTCAGGGAGTCAGCGGGTCTGTGTCCCACAGCCAGGCCAGGCCAGGCCATGTTGTAAAGGGGGACACAGCAAACCGCCTGCAGCTGGGATCTCAGGGATCTCTTTGAAACACTTGATATAAATAGAGCACTTGTGTAATTTTTGTTACAAATATGCAATTTCAAGCTATTATTTTTAAAGCCATGCAAACAACAAGCCCTCCTAATTTGCTATTTACATATATTCTTACTAAGGAATTTTAAGGAATGTTTAAAATAGAAGCTCCTCACTTCTGCACTCTAAGAGGAAAACATCAGAACCCAAATTCACAACAGCAATTTCCAAGATGAGAGAATCAATTAAAGGTCCAAAAACTGACTTCCCGGGTAATGTAATATTTCTCAAATTTAAAGCACTTTCATAAAAGAACAGGGTCACAAACCTTTATTACACAAATTCAAAATGCTATGAAAACAGTTTCTTTGTAACCCATATGTTACCAAAACAAAACATTAATCCATTTACAGAAAACCTGACGTATGAGAATTTATTTGCCAATAGTTAACATTTTTCCCCCAAAGAAATCACAGGGTCCTGTCCTAAAACGAGATATTACATAGCATAGTACCAGGGACTTTAAAAAGTTTGTAGAAAATGAATTCAATGATAATGAACTCTTTGAAACCCCTCATTTATTGTGTCAGTCTTGCTCACTGAAATCACTGCCATCAAGGCAATTCCGACTGACTCCAGGACCCTCCAGGATGGAGCAGACTTGTCCTTGTGGGTTTCTGAGGCTGTAAATCTCTCTCTCTGGCTTTCTAAAAGAAAGCCTCATCTTTTAGCCACTGACTAACTGGTGGTTTCAAACCGACCTTGCAGTTAGCAGTCCAACATGTAACCTCTATGCCACCAGGGCTCATATATGTGGGGATATATATATATATATATATATATATATATATATATATATTTATATGATTTTGAACCTGTGAATTCATGTGAATGACTGAATACTAAATGCTAGTTTTACCCATACAAAAAAATCTATGAATTAGATATTTTATTTGTAGTTCCAATCTGAAGAAACTAAGGCTTAAATTAAAGGTTACTTGATCAATAACACTCAGCCAGTAAGCAGCAGCTTACTTAACTTTAAGGCAACCAATATTTAAAAGGGAAATTAAAATGCAATGAAAGCTTCGAAAGAAGTTATAATAACCAAAACATTCTCCTTGAAGGAAAAAAAATATCGTTCTAGGGATTCACATCTGAACAGCAGTACTGACACACGGCTCCAAAGGAGATGAGTGTGTTGTTCTTCCACCCGCCCACTAAGAACGGGCTCAGAAAGATGTTCACCAAAGCAAGCAAACACACAAAATCCCAGGCAGCAATACCAACTAAGCCTTGCTATTACAATTTAGACAACATCTGACTTTTAAAAAGGAAAATAACATACTATGCTTGCATACCAAAACCCACTGGTGCTGAGCAGATTCTCAGTGCCAGCTACCCCCTCCATCAAAGACCAAACAAATCAACCCACGCCATCTCACAGGGACTCTAGAAGGCAGGGTAGACGCGTCTCTGTGGGTTTCCCAGACTGCAATTCTTTATGGGATGTGAAAACCCCATCTTTACTGCAAGGAGCAGCTGATGGCTGTGAATTTCTCACTCTGTGGCTGGTAGCCTGAGACATAAGCACTATGTCACAGTAACTCCCCAGAATGGGATAAAACTGTCCTGATTGAGGGTTCCCAACACTCTAAAACTGTACTGAAGTAGCCTGCTGCATTTCTCTCCCACACATGCATCCATGGGTGCGTATGAATCTCCAACCTTCCGATTAGGGACTGAACACTTGACCACCAGCCCCCAAGGCCTAGCTGTACACCAACCGTATATTTGGTGCTTCCAGTAGTAACAAAAATGGCGAGGTCTGCTGTCTCAATGAGGTAAGGTCAGGTTTTGGTAGGTTTTGGCCATAGGACCAAAGAGGTTGTCAGTGACACAGAAACAGGCTGTCATCACTACCACTCTAAATGATAGTTAGAAAACAGTTCGATCAAACTGTTTTAAATTGGAGAAAGATTACCCTGGGAATCGGTTTTTGAACCTTGACTTTACCTTGAATTAAGTAAGTGAGTATTTACGGACATGTTTATGTCATTTTGAAATGTGGCATTATAAATTATATAAATTTGTCCTTTCATCTTGGAAAGTGCTTCAAGTTTATTTCAAGTTGTCTCAAAATTTTAACCTTTTCATGTGACTTTCTTTATTCTAAGACAAGGTCCTTAGTGAACCAATGACCTTTTCCTCACAAGACAGATGATGCGACCTATCAACCAACCAACCAACCTATATTGTCCAACTTAAAAGTGCCGTCTTAGGCACATTCTAATCCAAATCTCCACTTCTGAGGAGCCCGGGTGGCACAGTGGCTATGTCATAGGCTACTGAGCACAAGGTCGGCAGTATGAAACCATCGGCTGCTCCTCAGGAGAAAGATAAGGGCTATTCGACTATACAAAGCTGCAGCCTCAGGAACCCACCGGGGATGGTTCTCCCCTGACCTACAGGGTTGTCATAAGTCAGAACCTGACAGCACTGAATCTGGTTTGGGTTTTACTTTAGCTAAAGAAGCCCCTGAGGCTCAGTGGTTGGAGTGTTTGCCTGTTATCTCGAATGTTGGTGGTTTGAAGCCAGCAATTGCTCTGAAGATGAAAAGCTGGGCAGTCAGCCTTTGTAAGAATTTATAGCTCTGGAAACTGTACTTGCTAGGCAGGTTTACTCTGCTCTAGGGCCGGTGAGCCCACACACTGGGTCCAGCTGATGGTTTACATGGCCTCAGTGATAATCTGATAAGCATGACACCTAACTGAAGTCTCAGAAACCAAAGGCTGCCTTCAAGTTCACATTGACTCATGAGAACTGCCCCTGTGGGTTTCTGAGACTGTAATCCTTTACAGGAATAGAAAGCCTCTTTTGGTAGACATTAAAATATGTATTAATTTCATTCAAAAGAATACTTTTGTAAGAATAATGTCCAGAGAAAGTTTAACAATGATGTCTAAATGAATGCCTCACACAGTCACTTCTTGGCCCCTTCTTACTTTCATTATCCTGGTTACGTTTCTGGTCTATTTGGATCAAGTCCCTGGCAATTTTATCTTATGTCTCCCTAGATACAGAGAAGTTTCTACTATAAGGGGGTACCCCACCTCCAAACCTGGGAGGCGCAAGCTATCGTAGTACATATATTTTTCTCATGAGGCAAGCAACCAGAAACTCGCTTTCAGCTGGTGCACCCAGTGGTGTCACCAGGAGGAAAGGTTCTCTTTGGTGACAGTAATAGTTCCATAAAAGCAGTTTTGGGGCTGAGCCCTGGGGGAGAAGTGGTTGAGTCCGAGACTGGGTTGGCCTACAGGGTTGGCGGTTCAAATCCAGCTGCAGCTCTCCAGGAGCAGTGCTGGGTAGCTCCCACGACCACCAGAGGGCAGGGATGACCCCTCCCCCGCCCTGCCAAAAAGAAGAGAGAGAACAACGTGCAGCTCTGAGATTTTGTTTCCTGCTAGGGAAAAATGCCACAGAACCTGTTGTGATGTTGAACACAGCTTACAAGGACAGCACTATGGGGAAAACACAAGTGTATGAATGTTTTTTTTCACTTCAAAAAAGGTGAAATGTTGATTGATGGCATCCTTTGTTCTGGACACCCATCAACTTCCCACCTAATAGTGCATTTGGAGTTTGTTTCACCAGGTCAGACTGTTAATAAAGCTTTCTACTGAGAGGTTTTAAAAAGATCGTGTAACAGTGCTATAAAAAAGGCCTGATTCGTGGCAGACAGGGGGGATAGTTTTTGCCACCACAACAATGCACCAGATTATGCAGCCATCTGAGGTTACTTGCTAAACATAATGATTCCTGTTCCTGATAGGGCTCCACTCTTAAAGATTCCAAAACCAAGGTCTGGAAAGGTACTTGAAAATCTACACAGCCTATCAAGATCCTAGATGGTGATCACAAACAAGGGTTTCATCTCATGAAGGCGTTAACAAGTCCTCTTTCCAGGTTGCTCAGCCAAACCATCACCGGCTAATATAGACTGACAAGCGAATTCGTCAGTATCTTTCCAGATTCACCTTTTAACTACTTTATTTTTTTAACAACTTATTTTTTTAAGAGAAGAAATTTGATATGCAGCTTGATGGTATCAAAACAAAACTCAGTTGACACCAAGAAATGAGGGACCCAGAGTTAAGTGGACAGACCACCTTTTTTTTTTACATTTTCAACTGTATAGCTGTGAATTATGAACAGTAAAGATGACTGAGCTATTATTCTGTATCCGGGTACCCGTTCTCTGTTATAATCATGTCAACTGATCCTTATAAAACCCCACTGAGTCCACATTTCACAAAGGACCAAGAGAGTGCAGCTTACAAACTGAGTAACAGAAGTCACCCCTGACCAAGTTTAAAGTTTAGACTCTTAGATCATAAATCAGAATGACTGTATTCTAAAATTTAATACAAGTGAAGGGCTCTAACTGTGTTAGTATACTATAACTTAGAGACCTGGGGGAGGGGGTGGCGACCAGACCACTGTCATCCAGTGGATCTCAACTAAAACCTGCCATTGTTTACACAGTAGAGCGCCTCATCTTTCTCCCCAACTGAAAAGAACTGCTTAATCGCATTAATTTTCCACCCTGTCCCAACCACACACTAACCAAGAGTCGTATAACCTGGCAAGCTTGGGCCAAAGTATGATCACAGGATCCTACATCAAGTCGTGACTCCATCGTCTGCTTCCACCCATCTTGTTTAATCATAAGTATGGGTATGTTACCCAGCCAGCAAAAGAACTGGTTTTCCTTAATTAAGTAAAAAGTGCTACCACACACACCTACAATTCTGTTAATGCTAGTGTATTTTGCAACTACCACAATAATGGGGAGGGGGGGGGAAATGTGAGGGGGAGGAGGGCCATTCAGCAGCATTTTGACATAATTCTATCTGCCCCCTTCTTGGATCTAGTTTGTTCTATGTCCAGCCCAATTCACGAGATTAGGGAAAGCACTGTCTGTGAAGGGCCGGGTGTCCTGGATTCTGCACTCCATTTGACCCACTGCCTTCAAGTGGAGCAAGTCAGTCCTACCCTTTTATGGTAGGGCACCATTTCAAAGTCCCCCCAAACCCAAGGCCATGAGTGGAATGCCAATTCATAGAGACGCTACATCGCAAAGCAGAACTGCCCCAGTGGGATTCCCAGGCTGAAAATCATTACAGGAGCAGAAAGCCTCATCTTTCTCTGGCAGAGCGGCTACAGAGTTTGAACTGATGACCTTGTGGTTAGCAGCCCAATGAGTAAACCAAGTATGCCACTAGGGTTTCATGTTTCAAAGCCCAGAAGGTCAAATTTTGCTCCCCTTTTCTGCCCTGGGATGGTGAAATCAGTTTCCTTCTGTGGAGTAAACCAAGCGGGCTCTCACTTGCAGAATCAGCATTCCCTCTGGAAGGCTCAGTCTCAAAGTCTCAAGTTGGGGAAAGTAATGAGCTGTGTAAGCTGGAGATTCCAAAAGAGTTTTCCCCGAAGCCCTACCTGTTGAGACAATATAGCTGATGCTCTCCTCCAATCTTTGTAGGCATCTGTTACATTTCTGGTTCCAAATTAACTTCACTTCCCAGGATTCATGCTAGTCCTTTCTTTCAATTCTGGGCTGGGTCTCTAAGTTGATTGAGCCAATAGAACCAACTACTAGTCCTTTTTAGGGAGAGGGAGAGCTGCTAAGACTTCATGGGAACAGAAGGAGATGGGCCCAGGGCAAGTGGCTGGGAGGGAGGGAGGAAGAGCGAGAGAGAGAAGACCAGCTGGCAGCTGAATGCAGCCACTCAAGTGACCACTGGCACCATCAGCAGAACCATCCAAGTAAGCCCAGCCACGGCGGGCAAAACCTGGGCGTGAATCAAAAGAGCTGTTGCTTGAGGCACTTAGTTTTAGGGTTGTTGCACAGCAGTAGATACCAAACACAGTGCTCATCTGACTGCTGGTGGTTTTGCATAATTTGTCCAATGCTAGGGAAAAGGGGGCATTATTAATTATATTCCCAAATTTTAACTCAACCTCAGAAGATAAAATAAAACCTATGAATCTGAAACACATACACAGAAGAGCTTTTTAATGGTAATGGGACTAGTGAATCTTTGTTGTGTAATGGAAACATGAAGTATCGTGACAAGATACTTTTGGAAATAAGGTGCTTCAGAAAAATAAAATTCCATATTACTTTTATAAGAGCAGAATTTCCAAAAGGAAATTCATATCTATAGTACATCTCTGTACTTTTCTAGATGAGGAGCTAACTTTTGCTTTTCTTTGCTGGAAGGATAAATGTTAAAATTACCTACAAACATCCAGTGTAAATGAGGTTTGCATTTTAACACCAAAGCATTTGAACGAAACTCTTTCAAATTCAATTCTCCAGGGTACAAATGTCTAACATGGATTCTCAGCAGGTGAGTTCAAATCTCTTGACCTACGGTTCACAGGCTTCAATTACATTTCCCTTATAGATGAAGAGTCAATATACCGACTCCTCACTTACCGATGATCTCAACATCCAACCTCTCAACATGGAGGTCAAAAGGACAAAACCCGCCATTGACTCTTCTGCCTATTCACAGTGTTCCTGACAGTCACGAACCCCAAGGTACGATGCCAGGGTAATGCTGATTATGACAGTTAAGGGTATGTGTCAACTTTGCCGGGCCATGATTCTTGGCACTTTCCCAGTTTGGTAACCATTTTATGATACAACGCGGTTCATTCTTTTGTGATACGATGTGATCATCCTCCATTTCTGGGCAACACAGATTTGCACATACCAACCTGGTCTCTGGAACCTCACCATGTCAGTCAATGAGGTGTGGGCCCAGTTTCATGGGAAAAGTACAGTGATCTAGGGATTAATTACACTTCTCTTTTAGCCCTAATTCTGCCACTGACTCATCGTGTACCTTAAAATTTTATTTACTTATTAACTTTCTTGAACCTCTGTATATGAGGGGGCTACAAATCACTCATAGAAAATTTCATTCCATTTTTTGAAGAATTTTTTTAAAACCTCCCTCATAGTCATCTAAAAATAAACTAACCTACCAATTGTTTGCAGTATTCTGAAAATCAAAAGATAAACTGTATGCCATCATCACCATCATCACACACATACACACACACGACATAAAATGTAAGGTATATTATTCTTAATGTCAGAAAATGAGTCAACCCCTAATAAAATGAAGACAAAAGTAATAAAAAGAAAGTTAAATGCATCTATTTTTTTGTTAGATATTTTTCATCCATTAGCTATTAGTAACCAGTACCTCGGACATGATTACAAAAGGAGATTTACTGTTTTTCCCACTATTCATTGTATCATATTATGTGTTAATCAGATTGGAAAGGACTCTGATCTTTCTACCAAAATGTTTGGACCTACTGAAAAGAACAAGCTCCCTATGAACCACTAGCCAACTACCATCAAGTAGCTTTAGAGTCGTGGTGACAGTTTTCCTGACTGCAAACGTTCAGAAGTAGATCACCAAGCCTCCCTTCTAAAGTACCTCTTACTGGGTCTGAACCTCCAAACTTTTGGCTAGTAATCATGCTAGTATCCATTGCACTACCCAGGAACTCGTTGGTTCCCTCCTACGATGGAAAAAAGGTTAGAGATAAAAAAAAAAAATCAATGATATATTGAGTCATGCTTTAACTATATACCAGGAAGAGTTGACTACTCAATGGGGAGGAGGGGGGGTAATTTAATAAGAGTACCTCACTTCATTAATTTCTCCAGAGTTTCATTTTCAAAGTATTCTTAAGAAGTCATACCTGAATGGAGAAGATGAAAATGTTCATAAAGTTTCTCTTACTTCACTTACATCACTTGCCTTTACCCCAAACTCCAACCCAAGCTGAGAATTACAAAGGAGGCAATTTTTTTTTGGTTTTGTTTTGTTTTGGGGGGTGGGGGGAATCACTGCCTTCTGGCAGTGGTGGGAGCTACCCAACCTTGCTCCTGGAGAGCCGCTGCTGGATTTGAACCGCCAAGCCCGGAGGCCACAGTCCCGTACTCAACCACTACATCACCTGGGCTCAGCCCCCAAAGGAGGCAATCTTAAAAGTGGTTAATTTTTTTAAAAAAATGAGTACTTTGACCCATTTAACCATACAGTCCATCCCCTGTACTCACCAGCTCCGCCACACAGGAGAAACTAAGGGTAACATATTGGACTGAAACCCTCACTCACTGCCATGGTGGCGATTCTGACTCAGACCACTGCTCTCCAGGGCAGAGCAGAGCAGAACCACTCCTGTGGGTTTCTAGGGTTGAAAATCGTTGTAGGAGCAGAAAGCCTCATCTTTTTTTCAATTGTTATTATTTTTGTTTATTTGTGTTGTTGTTTGTGGGCATCACTGCCCTGGTGGGAGTAGGAGGCCCAGCCTTACTCCTGGAGAGCTGCTGCTAGATTTGAACTGCCAACCCTGTGGGCTGCAGTCCCGCACACAACCACTACGTTACCGGGGCTCAGCCCAAAAGCCTCATCTTTCTCCCTTGGAGCAGTTGGTGTAATCCCCTATGTCACCTTGTGAGCAGTCCACTGTGCCACCAGTGCTCCACAAACCCAGGGTCCAGAAGCACGAAATGTCAGAACTGGAAAAAAATCAACCAATGTGATTCAGTCACATTCTCTTCATGCAAGTAAGAAAACCATGATTGTCAACAGACTCCTGATTCCTTTTTCTCCATTCTCTAGCTGAAATACCGAGGGCGGATCATTTAACGTCCTGGGCTAGTTTCATTCAGCATTCTCTATACACCATACAGCCCAGCACAAGTATAATGCGCTGACCCACAGGAACGATCTGCGGGGCAGGCGCAGGACTGGGCAGTGTTCATTCTTTTCTACTTACTATACGCTTGTCTACGTACTCCCTGCTCGAGGGAACTAAAAAGTGGAAGAGCTCTTGGCAGAAATTCACACCAAAGCCAAGTTCTATTGTTTTAAAAAGAGTCCAAGCAACTCCGGGAGCATCCCTCCACCCAACCCCACAGCCCAACAAGTTCAGGTTCGACTGGCTCTTGGACTTCTCTGAAATCATAGTCATAAAGCATGACGTAGACAGGAAGAGTCCAGGCAAGCAGATTTCTTTAGTTTCGCACAAGGGTTAGTAATCACAAAAATGCTACACTAATGACACAGAGCGACACACGCTGAGATAAAAGCTTACATGGCTGTTGTACCATGTAACGATACCATCATTCCTCCAACTCACCTAAGTCAGAATCTGAGTTATCTTATTTTCTTCACCTTCTCTTTCATCAAATTCTGCCTGTTCTATTATAGCCTTTCTCCCTTACACTCCCTTTATGACTCAAACCAAACCATATTCACTGCTATCAAGTGGATTCCAACTCACAGTGACTACAGGGCAGGGGCAGGGCAGGAAGTCTCATCTTTCTTGCAAGGAACAGCTGGTGGTTTTGAATGGTTAAGAGCCCAATACATGGCCACGAGGCCCAATCTGTTGCCACGAAACAGCAACCAAGAGGTTTTCTTACCTGCAAGCTCCCCCTACTGCTATTCACAGCACACCCCCCGTGCTGGCAGATGAATTTGTCTAATACAAAGCTTTAAACAGCTCCCTCCCAATTCCAACCTCATCTGACCTGTGGAACCTCACAGCCTGCGACATGTAAGCTTTTTACTCTGCATTCAAAAACAAGTAACTAAAACCCATAAGCTAGCCCAATGTTTTACCTCCACCATGTCCCACCTACCCAAAGGAGCCCTGGTAGTGCTTTTGGCTAAGTGCTGGACTTCGAACCTCAAAGCAAGCGGTTCAAATCCCCCTGCCATTCTTCAGGAAAATAATGAGGCTCTATGCTCCGTAAAGACATACACAACCTCAGAAACCCTACACAGGTCATGAAAGGTCCGAATAAAATCAATGTCGGGGGGGAGAGGGGTTCGTTGGTTTTGGATTCCTGTATAGGGAACCGTGGTGTCCCTGTGGGTTAGACACTGAGCTTCTAACTGAATGGTCATAAGTTCAAGCCCACCAGCAGCTATTAGGGAGAAAGATGGGGCTGTCTACTCCCTTAAGAGATTTACAGTCTCGGAAACTATAATCACTATGAGTGAGATTGACTTGCTGGCAGTGGGCTTGGCATTTGAGTTTTGGTATTCCTGTATAAAGGTCCCTCAGGACACAAACAGTTAAGTGCTCAATTACTAGTCAAAAGGTTGGGGATTCAAACCTACCAGGAGGCACCAGGAAAACAGGGGTGGGGTGAGATGAGGGGTGAGTGATCTGATTTTGAACGGGTCAGTGTTGAAAGCCCGATGGCACAATTCTACTCTGCACAGACAGGGTCCTCCATATGTCCGAATGGCCTTGACAGTAAATAACAACATCCCTGTACAAGTGCTTTATGCTCGTCCCAAACATAATTACTAGTCTCTTCCCACTGTGGCAACAGAACTCTGGGCTGTCTTATTTTCCTCGGCTCTCTCATTCCCTGGCTATCAAAGGTCCAAGGACTCCTCCATATCCACAATTTCAGAAGTGCCACAAACTCCTTCGTCTCAACCTTGGCCAAATCCTCTGAGCTTGAATTCCTAGGGTAATTTGTATGTTTGTTGGGATGCACAAAAGTTCAGCAGTTTGAAACCAGCAGCAGCTCCTCGGGACAAAGCTGAGGGTTTCTATTCCCACACACGGTGACAGGCGCAGAAACACACAGGGCAGTTCTACCCCATCCTGTAGAGTCATTGTGAATTGGCAGTGACCCAAGGGCAGTGAGCTTGGCTTTATATGAAGCATAACTATATGTTTAAAGACAATGGACCTTTTATAAGTTTTACCTACCTAACTAGTCTGAGAGCAGTGAAGGCAGAAATTACTACCATCTTCATCACTGTTTTCCTCAAAGTACCTCCCATAGTCACTCAGTAGGTGCTTAATTGTGCAGGGGAGCAAAAACAAAACAAAACAAAAGTCAGCCAGCCATAAAATAAGTAGCAAAGATGACAATCTCTTTGAAGGTAGAAACCTTATCTGGGACATCCTCTATCATGTGGGGAGTCCAAAAAAGAAAACAAACAAACAATGTAACCTAAGTACCCATTTGCAAAACTGTGGCGTCATATGTCTTAAGATCTTATAGACAGTCTTATGCTTCAAGGGGAGAACTTTCTGAACATGTTAATGTACACGTTAAAGAAATGAACTATTCTGCACACTTCTACTTCACAACCTTGAGTAGTTCTCATCAATTTGCTATTGTTTGGAATTTGAATCATATTAGCTATT
>PVJH01005778.1:38985-108418 GCA_004026705.1 Nesogale talazaci
GGGGGGGGGGGGGGGAGAGAGACAAAAGGCTTGAAAAGACAACTTTGGACACTACTCTTTCCTACAATGATCACCAACAGCATTCCAAAAGCAGAAAGTCGAATCAAGCTGTCGGAAAACATTTTGCCCTGGCGAAGTAAAATGGCAAGACAGTGAATACTCGTTTTCTCCGGGTGAGCGAAGGCGTCGTTTCATTGCCGGAGTGGAGGAAGCTCCAGTCCAAATCGACCGAGTGAGGAACTGCTCTCCGACTCGTAGCACAAAGGTTGCAAATGCAATGGACCCAAAGAAAGAAGAGGGTCCAAATTCGTGATGCGATACAGGCACCTGTAAAAACTGCAAGGTCACTGGGATCCACCGGGTCACAAAGGTGCCGACGGGGGTGAGGGAGTGGGGGGGAGCTGCAGGAGCGGGCAAGAACGTGTCAGGAAAAGCCATTCCCCGCTTGGAGTTTCTGTTTCACTGCGGGGAAAGTCGGGAGCCGGGCGAAGTGCACACACGGGCGTTTTTCGGGGAGGGGGAAGCACAGGAGGGTCGGAAGGAGCCTCGGGGAGGCTGGAGAACTGCGCTGCAGAGTCACGGAAATACTTCGCTCCGCTCCAGGATCATGAGCCCAGGCCTCCGCCAGGGACAACTCGGGGCAGGACCCGCGACCCCACCCCGAGAACCCCCGGCCCCCGCGCTGCCGAGAGCGGGCAGAGCGTGGCGGGCCGCCCCGACGACCCCTCGAGCCCCTCGCCCGGGCCCCGACGGCGCCCGCCCCGGGACCCCGGCGCAGGCTCGCGGCCCGCACCCCCGCCGCCCGCGCCCCCTCCCCGCCGCGTCCTTACCGGGCGCGAAGCCGACGGCTCCCGGCAGCGGCGCCTCCTCCTGCGGCGGGCGCCCTCAGCCTTCCGCGCCCAAGATCGCCATCTCGCAGCAGGCGCGGCGGCGGCGGCCACCCAGGCGTCGTCCGCGGCAGCGCAGGCCGCCCGCAGTCACTCGGCTCCCGCACGGCGCGCTCGCCGACACCCGACCCTCCCCCCACCCCCACCGGCCACACGCCACCCCCAGGCGACCCCACACCTCCCTCCGGGGGGAGCGCGCCGCGGCCCCGCGTCAACGGCCCCGCGCCCCGAGCGCGCGCGCCTCCCTGCTGGCTCCGGCGGCGCCGCGCGCTGCGCCTCGGCCACCCCAACCCTCCAACTCCGGACCCGGAATCCGGCTTCCCGCGAGCATGCGCAGCGAGGGCGCCCAGACGTCGGCTTCACAAAACTCCGCTCGTCCGGGTCTTCGGAGCGGTCGAGTGGAGGTGGCGGGCCCGCCAATGGGAGAGGGGGGTGGGGCCTGAACCTGCGCTGGGGCGGCGGCGCCGCCGAGATTTGGGAAGAGAGGCTGCCGCGCGCACACGGGCGGTCGCCCCGCTGCTGACTTGACTTTCCCGGGCGCAGCCCCAGCAAGTCCGTGACCTCATGCGAGAGAAGTTCCGCGGGGCCCCGGTGTTCTTTTCCCGGGCGGTGTACAGCGCAAGTTCCTGCATACTCCCTGACCCCTCGGGGGCTTGGACACAAAGCCCGCCCGTTGCTAGAGTAAATGATTGCTTTTCATCACCGTAGAAGACTTCAGTCCATTGTGTTATTAGTTATCCAGACGTTGACGCCCGCCGTCCCCACCTCAGCCCAGTGTGAAAGGAATTCTCATAGAGCCAATGCATCATCATCCACACCGCAATCCCCTAACAGAGCCTGCTGTCTTATTCAGTGGGGCAGTCAATGCAAAAAGGTTGGAGACTTGAGGCGGTTCAGAAGCACCGTGGAAGCGAGGCCTGGTGATAGGCTCCCAGAAAATACGAGATTGAAAACCGAGTCTATGCTCTTCTACTCTGTCACACATTGGGTCACTGTGTGGAGGTCCACTCCAGGGCAACTTTTTATTGTCCTCACGATAGGAACCTCTTTAAAGAAGTGCCTGTGGGCATAGATCCTCTAACCCCCATCAAGCCATCCTGCAAGAAGTCAGGGGTGACCAGGTTTCTCACCGGATTGGCCTCCTACTTCAGAAAGTGTATACAGGCCTGCAGACATGGATTTCCTAAAAGCTTGCTCAGTGACTGGTCCATCTTCTCCCTGCAACCCCTCTGTAAGAGGATGTCGCTTCACCTATTGATGGGCTTTGGGTCCCCAATCTTTACTCCCCCTCATTTATACTGATAGAATTTTTAGTTCTTTGATGCCTGATACCGGATTCCTTGGACACCTCATGGTCACACAGGCTGGTGTGTTTCTTTCATGTGGGCTTTGTTGCTTCTGAGCTGGATGGCCGATTGTTTACTCAAGCCTTTAAGACCCCAGATGCTATATCTTTTGATAGCTGGACACCGTCAGCTTTCTTCACCACATTTGCTTATGCACACATTTGTCATCAGCGATCATATCAGGAAGGTGAGCACGTAATGTTATGATTTTTAATTCTTGAAGCCTGATAACTGATCCCTTTGACACCTCGTGATCCCACAAGCTTGTGTGCTTCTTCCATGTGGGCTTTGTTGCTTCTGAGCTAGATGGCTGCTTGTTTACTTTCAAGCCTTTAAGACCCCAGACGTTGGTTTTTGAGTTTTGATGAAGAGACACTTGCCTCTGCTTCTCAACTGCATTAGATTCTGCTCTCTGACTTCTCACCTGGACTTGATACAGACCATATCCACAGTGATCTTTCTGAGATAGAAATCTGACTATGTCACATAGCTGCTTAGAATCACCCACTGGCCTTTCCAGAGGTTTGAAGGTAAGGATCAATGGAATAGGCAAGGATTCTGTCTTATCCTCAAGAGCTCTTCGTCAGAGGATGACCACCTTTTTCCAGTTCCATGAGTATGCTCATTCATCCCTGGGCGCTGACACAACTATTCCTTAGACCTTGTCTTTCAAATACAAGAGCACCTCAGGAATTCCGTGGAAACACTCACCACTCCATCTCCAGAATGTAAATGAGTCTCCTAACACATGCCTGCTCCCCTCTGTCTCACTTTAAGCTCCTCTCATTTCATACAGCCCGGCCACGTCGACACCCACCAGGAAAACAGCTTTTATCATCAACAATTTGTGTGATTTCAAAAGACATGATTATGCAAACATATATCTTCATAAACCTTTGTCCACATATTAACTTATTGCCTTGGGCAAAATATTGACAAGTTACCTTCCAGAAATAAAATAGAGGCCAGTGACATTGGCTGGAATCAAAACAGCTCTGTCATCCCTGGTTACATTCTTTTGCTTTTGTGGACATGTCCCTCCATAAAATAATTGTAAAAGTGACATTCTACACTGCACTGGTCAAAGAAATATAATGGCATACATTAAATTATTTTCTTCAATGTAAACATTCCCTTTCTGGTTTTAAAAGAAAGTAAAAGCTGAGCCCCAGTGGCACAGTAGTTGTGTGCAGGACTGTGGCCCACAGGGTTGGAGGTTCAAATCCAGCAGCAGCTCTTTCAGGAGCAAGACTGGGCTTCTTACTCCCACCAGGGCTTTGATGGGGGAGGGGAGAAAAAGTAAAACAATTCCCCAAAAAACTTACTATCAGGGGGTGGCCAGTCCTCTGATAAACTCACAGCAAGGGTTCAATAGGCAGTTGTGTAGCGATAATTATTATTTATTATAATACCAGTAGATGTAGAGATCATGAGAGAGAGAGAAAAGAGCATTAGAAGTTACATATATGTCTTTTCATGGTACATGTTCACCTCCACCCTGCTAGATGGTCCCTGTGGAGAGACAGGAGAGTGGCAGCCTAGAGGGAGGCAGACTAGAGCGAAGCAGGATTGCCCCCTATCCTATGTCCCATCCCTATATACCCTCTGGAGTCAAGCCAGGCCCCTAATTACAGGCAAGGACATACATCACAGGAGAGGGCTGTCTTAAGGGCTATATGGTGATAAGGGGAGGGGTCTTAGGAATGCTTACTGACTGTGGGAGTGATAAGACCAGATCTTGGGCCTCTGTGGGTAGATAACTTTTCTGTCAGGTTAGTGGCTTAGTATTTGGAGCATAATAATTGTGGAGAAGTTCTGTCTTCATCCCACAACTTACTGCTATTGAGTTGATGCCAATGTGCAGCAAGCCTGGAGAACAGGGTGGAAGAGCCCTGGTGGGTTTCTATCCAGGACTGTAAGCGCCCATTTTGCAAAGTGCCCGGTGGCTCCTAAAAGTATAATACCTCGGGTGGCTAACTGCAAGTCAGCATTTCAAAACCACCAATAGCTCTACAAAAGAAAGATGAGACTTTGTATTCCCGTCAAGCGTTACTGTCTTGGAAACCCACAGGGACCGTCCTGTCCTGTCCTATCCTGTCGGGTCTCTGTGAGTGGGAATCAACTCGATAGCAGTGAGTTTGGTTTTCGGAACAGTATCATAGGAGTACTGATGGCCTGGTGGTTATGTAGGGGTTGGCCTGCTAGCTGCAAGTCAGTAGTTCCACACTTCCTAGTCCCACAAAGAGTTACCATCTACCCAGTTCTACCCCGGCCTATAGGGTTGCTCTGACTTGATGGCTGTGAGCATTGTTTGTTTGTTTTGGATAAAAGCATCATAAACCTGAAGCGCCATCCCTACTGGATCTAATGGATAAGTTGGCCTGCTGTCCCCATAAGCTATGTTATTTGTCCGACTTAGCCTGAGTAGCTGGGCCTCAACTCAAAAGTGATATAATGCTCTCATTTGCTGTAAGAGATGAATAAGCTGCTACATGTATAATGCTTACAGCTGTGTGACATGGAAGTGTAGCACATAATGAATTATGATATTATTGCTATTATGAATTTTCCCATAGTACTCTATAACAGTATATAATTATTCTTCTCCATACTTAATCATCATGGAATACTTTCATATGAGCAAATATGGTATCTTACTGTTGGGAGAACAGTGGCTAAATACTTGGCTACTAGTCACAGGTTGGAAGTTTGAGGCGATCTGCTTCTGATTGCTCCCCTTGGGAGCAGCTCTGCTCTGCTATACAGGGCTGTTATGAGTCAGAATTGACTCAATAGCTAAAAATAACACCAAACTCTTTACGGGAATAGAAAGCCTGGTCCTTCTTCCACTGAGCAGCTAGTGGTTTCGAATGGCTCACTTTGTGATTAGTAGCTCCATGTGTAACCACTACACCACCAGGGCTTCCGTGGGTTCTATTGTTGGTCCGTTGGCCACTTTTCTACTATTCTAATGACAAAAGTGAAAGGGCCTTTAGTGAAATTAATGATCTTAGTTAAAACTCCTTATGTGGGGTTGTAGTTATTACAGGGATAGAGGGTGGATGATGGGAGGGTTAGGGATCTTGAGAGTAAATGGCAAAGGCAGAAAGGGATAGGGAGCACTAGAATGGCTTGTGGTTGCATAACTCACCTTTGAAGCTATTTAACTAAAGGAGGGGAATCTTCTAAAAAGATCGATGTGGGAGGTGACTGTACAATTGTCCTTGATATGACTGAATGATTGAACTATTGACTTATACGACATGTAAATTACTTGTAAATGGCACTGTGGGGAAAAATGACTGGCCTTTTCCAGTTTTATTCTCGCCTGTTTTCCCCCCTTCACAAAGCCTATCCCAGCCTCACATTATATAATTTATCTGCATTTATTTTCTTGCCTACTTGTCTAATAATTTTGTTTTCCCTGTTACAAAATTTAGTTCCTTAGAGTGATCTAACAAATTTTCACTAATTAGACTTTCTATAAGTCTTCTCCAACCTGTTTGTTAAAAGATCCTTTTCCAACTGCCAAAGTTTAAAAATATGTCCACAAATACATTGAAACTTTCCTTTAAAAGGTGGGACCTACCCATTTGATGTTAGCCTCCATCAAAGCAGAATTAGTCCTTATGATGTGGCCCAGCTTGATGTTCAATCTCATGAGGAGATCAGAGAAGATATGAGCACTATAGCAAAGTGCGGTGAAGAAACTTTCACCACAGAAAGAAAAGCATCAGGGGTCTTAAAAGCTTGTCTTCAAATAAACAACCATCTAAGTGAGGCATCAACTAAGTTCACATGGAAGAAGCAAACCAACCTGTGTTATACAAAGATTGTAAATAATAAAATGTAGACCCAAAGGAGGAAATTTGGAACGTCTGGTTTTTGAAAGCCCACGATGACAGTTGTGATAGGTAGGCTTCTTGTGCCCATCTGGACAATAGGAACATGTAGGAGTAATAAAGTTGCAGTTTGATTAGAGGGCAAAGAGATAAATAGCTTGGCAAACCCAGCCCCGCTCTCTTGCTCTCTGGTGGTCAGTCCAGTGTGTGACTGCCAACCTGTGGATCATGTTGCTAGAACTTGAGGTTCCTCCGAGACCTGCTTCACCTCACTGCTGGTGTGTCCATCTCTTGAGCTTGAAGCTGGTCTATTCTGTCATCTTGCATTGCTTGAGTTCAGTATCGCATCTGGGTCTACTTTGTTAAGTTTCTGAGTTGCTGATTATTGGTAATGCACCCTGCTGTTTGCTACCTGTGGGTAGACTCTGTCTGCATTGCCTGACGGAAGACTTATTGGCAGCTATCTTGACCTTGGACCCGGCAACCCTTGTGAGTTGAAGAACTTCCAATATATTAACTGTTCCACAGAAGTGAATTGAACTGAGCCTTCTGTACTGCTGTGTGAACTAATTAGCTATTATTTTATTTTTATTTTTTTGGCATCACTGCTCTCCGGTGGTGGGAGTAGGAGGCCCAGCCCTACTGCTGGAATTGAACCTCCGTCCCAGTGGGCCGCAGCCCCGCACACAACCACTACGCCACCGGGGCTCAGCCCTAGCTATTATATTCTTTTATGTGATATCTATCTAGCTATATCTGTATATAAAGTCATAAGGGTCCTGGTTTTGTTTCTCTCGAGAATCCTTTCTAACACAATAGTGGAACCCCAAAATACATTTGCAGGGTCCACACGTGGATTCAAGCCTCTGGTGAATCCCTTCTGACCAGAGTCAGAGATGTGAATAGCCTTGTTATTAGACAGAAAGCACCATAAAGTTGATTATGGCAGATGCAGTTAAGTTAAAATATAGTATATTATCATTTGATCTCCCTTTTGACCCATTTGAAAGTTGTTTCTGTTGAAAGAAAAAAAAATGTGGCTCTCTCAAGCAGCTTCTCGGCAGGCAGATGCAGGTGAGGGATCTTGTGGGTGCCTGTGTGAACCTGAAACTTCTTTTGACTTTCATAAAACATGTTTGGATCACAAAACAAAAACAAAACAAAGTGAAAGGTAAATACATGTGATTAAGCCTCTTGTGGGAGTCGGAGGGAGGGGGTGGGGAAGAAAAAAGCCTCTGGTATATCCTCTCTGACCATAGACACCATAGAGGTATGAATAGCTTGCTATCATACAGCTTGTAGATGCAGTTCAGTTAAAATTTAGCACCTTATCACTTGATCATTCTTTTGACCCATTTAAAATTTGTTCTGTTTTATAAATATTTTCTGCTTTCTGTTTGATGGAGGTTTTTCTCTAGATTACTTTGCTGTGGTTGTTGGTTTGGGGGTAAGTTTTTCTGTAGATAAAATCCAGGAGAAGTGAAGCTGTAGAGACAGTAACTGGGTTAAGGATTTCATGGAGGTAGTGATTACAAGACTGGTGGCAATCTGAAAGGTCAGCAGTTCAAAACCACCAGCCACTCCAAGGGAGAAAGAGGAGGCTTTTTACCCACATAGTCTCAGTTTGGAAACTCATGGGGGCAGTTCTACCCTGTCCTATAAGGTCACGATAGGACACTGACTGGATGGCCATGAGTTTGGGGCGTCTCTCAGGGGAGATTGGGGACAAATGGTGAGAGAATCACCAGTATAAGCAAGAACAAAATGTTCTAAAATTGTGCATTTTAATAATTTCACAACTCTTCTTTTCAAAATATTTTTTAATTGCACAGCTCTTCTTAATATGATTGAACTGTTGAATTGTATGATCTATGAACTATACGCCAATGAAACTTCCTTCACAGGTTGAGGGAAGAGAAAAAGAGGATGAGAAGCAAGTAGGACAAAAAAAGGCTAAATTCAGAGAGGGGAAAAACAATTCTGTGCCGGTGTGAATCCGCTTGGTGACTTGCTCCCATGGATACATCATGGAGGGTGATCACATAACTCTTCCCAGACTAGGTCGTAAACCTGAACTGTAGTTCCTCCCTATTCTCAGATCACTCACGCTGGGAGAAGGCAGCTGCCAGGTTGTGAGAAAGCAGCAAAATAGGCCCCTGAAGAAGCCTGTGTGGCAAGGAATGGGGATGGCTGCCAACAACCAGCAAGCATTCTCAGACTCCCACCCGTTTCCATGGGAGAGTGGCATCTTGGAAGCTGACCCTCCAGTCCCAGTCAAGCCTTCAGATGACTACAGTCCCTATGTTTATTACTATTATTTTACTGGGGGATCCTACACCTCATCACGATCCATCCACCCATCCATCCATCCATCGTGTCAAGCACATTTGTCCATATGTTGCCATCATCATTTTCAAAACATCTGCTTTCGACTTGAGCCCTTGGTTTCAGTTCCTCATTTTTCTCCTCCCTCCCCATGCTCCCCTCCCTCATGAATGCTTGATAATTTGTAAATTATTATTATATTGTCATATTGTACACTGTCCGATGTCTCCCCTTACCCACCTCCCTGGTGTCCCTTCCCCAGGGAGAAAGTTATATGTAGATCTTTGTAATCAGTTCCCCCTTTCTCTCTCCCCCTCCTTCCAACCTCCCAGAATTGCCATTCTCACCACTGGTCCCGAAGGATCATCTGTCCTGGATTCCATGTGTTTCCAGTTCCTATCTGTACTCTGTGTACATTCTCTGGTCTAGTCAGATGTGTAAGGTAGAATTGGTATTGGTGGAGTGGGGGTGGGGGAGCATTTAGGAACTAGAGGTGTGGTGGTCATGTGCTTATGTTAATTTCATGATTGAGATGTAGGGGTGAAGTCTAGCCTGTTAATCTGGAGATAGCCATTGAGTAGCCAATGAGGCCTCTGTGTGGGCATGGTTTTCTCCAGAGACTTCTGGGAAATCTCACGATATTTGCCTCGTGGAGATGAGAAGCTACCTCCCCAGTTGTTGGGAGTTAGTCTTGGAGATGATGAATTACAGAAAAGACAAGATGGCAGCGTCCAAGGAGCTGAAGGAGCCAAAGGAGAAGCTGCATGGCCTTACCCTGATGGAACCAGACCTCTGACGCTGGAGAAGCCACGTGGAGACCCCTGCCAGCACTGAGTTGCTTCTACCACCACTGGATACTATTGATGGACCCTGAGCCCTGGAAGCAAGGAGCCAGGAGGAAACCCCTGCCAGCACCGGGACTCTGCACCCACTGACCTGTGACTTCGTGAGTTGGAGGGAGACTTTATAGACTGATATCGGGCATATGGGCTAATATCAGACTTATGACTTTGAACTGGACTGGGCTGGGATGCTTTCTCAATGTCCCTTTCCTCTTGTATATAAACCTTTTCTTTATATCCATATGCATGTCTATCAATTTGTTTCTCTACTCTATCCAAACTAACACAAGAGGAAAGTTGTATGTTTAATCATTGCTACAATTCACCCTGACTGCCTTGTCTCCTCCCTGCAATCCTTTGGTAAAAGGATGCCCAGTTGCCCACAGATGGGTCTTGGGTCCCCAATCTGGACTTCCCCACATTCACAATGATTTGATTTTTTTGTTCTTTGATGCCTGATATCTGATCCCTTTGACACCTCATGATCACACCAGCTGGTATGCTTCTTCCATGTAGACTTTGTTGCTTCTGAGTTAGATGGTCGCTTGTTTACCTTCAAATCTTTGTTTTGTTTTGTTTTGGGGCATCACTGCTCTCTGGTGGTGGGAGTAGGAGGCCCAGCCCCACTGCTGGAATTGAACCTCCGTCCCAGTGGGCTGCAGTCCCGCACACAACCACTACGCTACCGGGGCTCAGCCCTACCTTCAAATCTTTAAGACGCTTGATGATACACCTTTTTTTCTCAATGATTTTATTGGGAGCTCTTATAGCTCTTATAACATTCAATACATCATTTGTAACAAGCATATTTGCACACATGTTGCCATATTCATTTCCAAATATTTTCCACTTGAGCCCTTGGTATAAGCTTCTCTTTCCACCTCCCCCCCTTTTTTTAATGAATCATTTTATCAGGGGCTCATACAACTCCCATTACAATCCATACATACATCAATTGTACGCAGGCCACATTTGCATACTTGTTGCCATCATCACTCTCAAAACATCCTCCTTCCACTTAGGCCCCCAGTACCAGCTTCCCATATTTCCCTTCCTCCCTTTTTCCCTTCCCGCAGATGGTATATCTTTTGATAGTCTGACTCCATCAACTTTCTCATATTTGCTAATGCACCCATTTGTTTTCATCAATCATGTTGGAAAGGTGAGCATCATGGAATGCCAGTTTAATACAACAAAATATTCTTGCATTGAGGGAGTACTTGAGTGGAGACCCAATGTCCATCTGCCTCCTTAATTCTAAATCTATAAATATATCCTGTGGCAATCATGTACTCGTGTCAATTTCATGATTGAGAGCCTAGGGGTGGAGGATAGCGTGTCAATCTGGAAATAGCCAATGAGATCTCTGTATGGGCATGGTTTTCTTCTGAGAATTCTGGTAAGTCTCACAGTATTTCCCAATTGGAGTAAAGAGAATTGACTACTGACAAGATGAGATGACAGCATGCTGACCGATCCTGATTCCTGGAGAATGGAGGAGCCAGAGGAGAGGCCACATGGGCTTGCCCTGATGGAGCCAAACCTCTGAGGCCAGAGAAGCCACGTGGAGATTCCTGCCAGTGCTGAGATGCTTGAGAGGCTATGAGGAGACCTGTCCCAGTGCTGAGATGCTTCTATGCCCCTAGACACACAAGACTCTGCACTCACTTGCCTGTGATTGTCCTGGTGTCACTGTATATGCTTCATAAGTCGGAAGGAGACTTTATAGACTGGTATCAGACATATGGGCTAATATCTGACTTGTGACCTTGGACTAGACTGAGTTGGATGTTTTCTCAATGTTCTATTCCTCTTATATATAAATCTTCTATTTTTTTTTTTTTTAGGCATCACTGCCCTGGTGGTAGGAGTAGGAGGCTCAGCCTTTGCTCTTGTGAGCGGGAATTGAACCTCCGTCCCAGTGGGTCGCAGTCCCGCGCACAACCACTACGCCACCGGGGCTCAGCCCCCTTATATATAAATCTTTCCTTTAAATCCATTCATGTTTATGATTTTGTTTCTCTAGTTTACCCAGACTGACACATATGCACATAGATCTATTTCCCCATCATATATATATATTTACATATGTACATACCTTTATTTAGACCTCCATAAATGCCCTTAGTTCCTAGTTCTTTCCTCTATTTCCTTTTACTTTCATTTTGTCCCACTATCATACTCAGTCTTCATTTGAGGTTCAGTAATTCTTCTTCATTACATTGCCCTTGATCAAGCCCTGCCAGGCCTCCTACACCCTCCTCACCACCGAGTTTGGATCACTTGTTCCCTTGTCCCTGGGTTTGTTAGCACCACCTATCCCCCTCACCCCCCATGTCCTGCCGGAATCATCAGTCCCTACTTAACTGCAGCATCACCAGAGCCCCTGAACTGGAACCACCAGTTCCAGTTTTCAAATTCCTGACATATAGAGGCTGTGAGATAAAACATATTTGTTGTTTCAAGCCATTGTATTTGTGAAGCAGCAATAGATAGTACACTTACTTAATGATAATTTTGCATTCCCGGGATATTTGACACTGTTGAGACGTTTTGATGAATATCAGGCAGGAGCAGTGCCAGTGGCATCTAGTGAGTAGAGGCTGCTCACTATCTTACAATGCATAGGGCACTCCATTCCTTGTCTCCACCTTCCCTCCCAGCAGCAGAGTCATCCAGTATAGACTGGCAATAGTGCTCAAGTTGGGGGGACAGGAACCCGCCCAAACATGCACTAACAAAGCAGTCTGATCCCCTTTTTGACTATAAACATATCCTCTTATACTTGTGTTTGTAAAAAAGGATAAGGTGTTTCTTACCCATTGCTTACATTTGGTACTTCTTCATCTGGTTTTTTGAATATTGGCGTTATCTGCTAATACCTTGATATTATCCTTATTTGTTCTACTAGTGTTTCTCAGTTTCTTAGCAACTCCTTGTATACGAGTGTGTCTCTGCAGAGAAAATTTTCTTCCTTATTAAATGTGGCAAGAAAGAATGCTATTTACGGGTCCCAAGGGAACACATTCTGTGTTTACCATTAACTGTTTACCTACTCAGCACTTACCCATCTCATTATGCCATATGACAATTCTTAAAAAAAAAAAAAATCTACTGACTGTTTTGCAAGCTAATGGGAGTTTCTTCCCGAAGCCCAGCTCCCTGCCCACAGAGCCGCCCAAGGGCTTCAGGTTTGCAGCTGAAACAACTAACTCCCCAGCCCTCCCCTTACCAGGTCCCTCTGCAGGACCCAGTGTTAGAGCATTCCACAGAAAGAGGTAACTGAGGGGGCTTTGATGGAGCCCTTCCAAGATGGGTCTACAGTGGATAAAGGGAAACCAAAGCAGGACATTAATAATCTTATCTATCTATCTATTATCTTATATAAGAAGTAATCAGTTAATTCATCTATAAAACCATACAGATGGCTCAGTGCAACTCAGTTCCACGAGACGGCTAAGACGCCAGCAATCCTTCAAGTCTTGAGGGCTGCCAGATAGGCCTCTGTAGAGCAGTCTAGTATATCCGACCACAGGCAGCAAACAGCAAGGCAGGTCACCAACAGTCAGCCAGATGTCAGGGTCCGACATTCCTCAGCTCAAGAGAGGTCTATTCCAGTAGTGTGGCGAAGCAGGGCTTGAAGGAACCTCAACTTACAGGGACACAGTCCACGGGTCAGGTGTCCCACGGGTAGTGTAGCTTGCTAATGGAGCACAGAACAAGCAAGGCTGCCGGTTACACACTGGTCTGATGATCCAAAGCAAGAGAGCGAGAGAGGCAAGTCTCCCCAGCCATTAGTCTCTTCGCCCTTCACTTAATCTCACATATGTTCAATGGCCATGTTGGCACAATAAACCTTCCTATCACAGCAGGAAGCACACAGCAGAGGGACCGCTGTTGCTTCTCTCTATTCGCTTGCCTTCGAGGGACCCAGTCCTGTAATGTGAAGGGTCCTGGGCGGCAATCTGGGGCCGGAGGACTGCAGCAGAAGCTGGCAGCCCCCGAGTCTCTCTCTGCAGCCCAGACTACTGAGCTCCTATTTCAAGCAGCTATTGGCTCCGCGCTTGGATTTCAATCCTCCAAGACCAGGGAGCATGCTGCTCATTTCTGTGTCTTCCTCACTGGCCTGCAGCAGGCAGCTGTTGGGAGTGGGGGCAGGGAGGGGACAACAGTCACTTCCACAGAAGGCCTTGACCACTCGTCCCACTGGTTGCTCAAGCCCCAGTACCACCAACTGGGCCATTAGTCCAGTGGCTGTGGCCCCTGTCCATTTGAGCAGCCTGAGGAGCGGAGATACCAAAGACTCAAGTAGAAAATATTTGGAAATGAAGATGGCAATATGTGTACAAATATGTTTGATACAAATGATGTATGGGATGTTGTAAGAGGTGTAAGAGCCCCCAGTAAAATCATTTAAAGAAGTAGATAATTAAACTCGGGATAGATGAACATTTAGAGACAACAGCTAGAACAAGGGCTCCTGTGTGGTATGATGGGGGAGGTCAGGGGGTAGGGGGAGATCTTAGCGAGGAGCTCAAGAAAAAAGAAAATGTAAACTGTTAACAATTTTCATAGCATTTGTATAATATTGTTTGATGTGATTGAGCTATGGAATGGTATAATGTCTGGATTAGCTTCAAATAAAATGATGGAGAGAAAAAAAAGAAAAACAGATAAATAAAACAAAAATAATTTTTTTGTGTGGCATTACTGCCATGGTGGGAGTAGGAAGCCTAGCCTTGCTCCTGGAGAGTTGCTGCTGGATTTGAACCATCAACCCTGTGGGCTGCAGTCCTACACACAACCACTGCTCAGCTAAATACAAGTAACTTTTATGAGGGAAAAGAATTCCGGGTATTCATATCTTCTCAGAAAGTATATATACTGTTCCTGGAAAGTGTGCATGGCCACATGGTAGGGGGAACTTTGCAATTGAAAATGGCCACTCCAGTCACTTCAGGGAAGTGCAGAAAAAAATGGGAAATGAAAACTGGAAAAGGAGCACAAAACCAAGCATGCGAACCAAGAGCAGGAAGTTCCAAGAATGAGCAGTTCTGAGCAGGCAGGAAGATGTGTAAGCATCAGCAAGAGGGAGGAATCTTACCCTCCAACCTGCAAGAGAGCGCCTGAATGGGGACTGGGGAGGGAGGAGAAAAAAGAGGATCTGATACCAAGGACTCAAGTTGAAAGCAGATGTTTTGAGAATGATGATGACAACAAATGGACAAATGTGCTTGACACAATAGATGTATGCAAGATTGTGATAAGAGTTGTAAGAGCCCCCAATAAAATGATTTTAAAAATTAGAAGATGATTTAAAATTTCTTGTACCAGTTTTGGCAATTTGTGTCTCAATGCTTTTATTTGTTTCCTTTAAGTCTTGTGTGTGTCCTGTCAATATTTTTTGTCCTAAGGTTGTCCGTAATATCTTTAATGTCTTGTAATACTTTATAGTATCTCTAGAACTCTAGTGAAGTCTCACTTTTCTTTCCTAATATTACTACTTTATATTCTAAATCCAGTTAGAGAGGTACAATGGTTGTATTGGTTATCTTTTCTACCTTTTTTGTTTTGCTTTGTTTTTGTTTTTTTGGGGGCATCACTGCTTTCCGGTGGTGGGAGTAGGAGGCCCAGCCCCACTGCTGGAATTGAACCTCCGTCCCAGTGGTCCGCAGTCCCGCGCACAACCACTACGCCACCGGGGCTCAGCCCTGGTTATCTTTTCACAAAGAGACTTTGGTTTCATTGATTTTTTAAATACTATTTGTCCACTTCCTAGTTTACTTTTTATACTTATTAATTCCATATATTTTCTTATCTGAGGTTAATTTGTTCTCCTATTTTCCATTCCTTAGAGTCGAAGCTTACATTATTGATTTAGGATTGTTTTTTAACATGAGCACTAATTTATTTCTGAGCACTGCATTAGCTGCATTCTAGTAAAATTTGTGAGCTACAACTCGACAAATCTGCCTGGATTTTCCAAGTCTCACAAGTTTTCCGCCTTTGATACAGTGCATCTCAACCACGTCCCTTTTTTAAACTGTCCATTTCAATGACATTTGAGCTCTTGAGGATATTTGAGTTTTTCTACTTTGACAAATTTCTGCCCTATCAAGTTCCTAGATTTTGCTGGTTTTTCTTATATTTTTAAAAATTATTTTATTGGGGGTTCTTACAGCTCTTATAACATTCCATACATCATCTGCATCAAGCACATTTGTACACGTTGCCATCTTATTTTCTAAATATTTTCTACTTGAGACCTTGGTTAAAAGCTCCTCTTTCCTCCTCCCCCCCTTTTTAAAAATAAATCATTTTATTGGCGACTCATACAACTCCCATCATGATCAATACATACATGTCAATTGTATGCAGACCACATTTGCACACGCGTTACCCTCATCACTCTCAAAACATTCTTCCTCCACTTAGGCCCCCGGTACCAGCTCCCCATATTTCTCCTCCCTCCCCCCACCCCCTCCCCATGAACCCTTAATAATTTACAAATTGTTATTACTTTTTCATATTGGACACTGTCCAATGTGCCCCTTCACTCACTTCCCTGTTTTCCATTCCCCAGAGAGGAGGTCATATGTAGATCCCTGAAATTGGTTCCCCCTTTCTCTTCCACCATCCCTCTACCCTGCCGGTATTACCACTCCCATCACTGATCCTGAGGGGATCATCTGTCCTGAATTCCCCATGTTTTCGGCTCCAGTCTAGCTGGATTTGTCAGGTAGAATTGGGATCATGATAGTGGGTAGGAGGAAGCATTTTTGAACTAGAGGAAAGTTGCATATTTCATTCTTACTACATTGTACCTTGACTGGCTCACCTTCTCCATGAAACCCCTCTGTAAGCGGATGTTGCTTCACCTATTGATGGGTTTTGGGTCCCCAATGTGTACTCCCCCTCAGTTTCATTGTATTTTTTTTGTGTGTGAGCATCACTGCCTCTGGTGGTCGTGGGCGCCACCAGTTTCATTGTATTTTTACCATCACATAATTAACAAAATTTCCTGCTGTCACTGTGGTTTCTTCTGTGACTCAGGAAAAGTATCATTTCTGAATATTTTAGAATTTTTCATATATTTTTTTCTTTTCTAACTTAATTCAATTATGATCGCAGACTATATTCTGAATTCTCTTTGGCCTGTTAAATTACTGAGAGTTCTGTTTCATGCTCTGTGTTCTTCGTGGCTTTTCCATGTGCATGTGAATATTGTATGTTCTGGTATTGTTGGGGAGAGTAGAGTTGTTCTTTAAATATTGACTAAGTCAACTTGAATGACGGTGTTGTCTATTTGATTTTAGTCTACTTGTTCTATTAATGGTCTCTTATGTTATTATTTGGTTAACATTTCTGATCCTAATGACTTCTAATAGGAGGTGCAGGCCACACCCCAAGACAACTCCCTTTCAATTAGAACCAAGGTCTGCAGTTTGAACCCTCCAGCTGTACATTAGGAACCTGATGAGGCTTGTTCACCAGCTGTGAAGACTGACAGCTTCAGAAACCTACAGCAGGTTCCTGTACTGCCGGGTCACTGTGAGTCATAAGTGATCAATGGCAATGAGTCCTTCGCTGTGAGCTGGACGGTGGGTGAAAGTACTGAAAACTGCTAGAAGAACAGACAAATCTTTCTTAGAGGAATTACAGCCAGAATGCAAGGAGGTCAAGACTTTGCCTCTCTATATTGACATGCTTATCTGGAGAGTCTGGTCCTTGGAAAAGGACAGCATGCTTGGTAAAGTAGAGGTATATTAGAGCTGAAATGGTAAACACCCATGTATGAGCCCCCAATAAAATGATTTTAAAGAAAAGAAGTATAAGAAGGAAGAAAATGTTCTAAATTTGATTGTGATGATGATTACAGAATCCTTTTTTTCCCCCTTTTTTTTGGGGGGGCATCACTGCCTCTGGTGGTTGTGGGCGCTACCCAATGCTGCTCCTGAGAGCCGCTGCTGGATTTGAACCGCCAAGCCTGTGGGCCACAGTCCCACATTCAACCACTTATGCCACCAGGGCTCAGCCCTACAGAATCCTTTTTTAATGTGATTGACCTTCTGAATCGTATGATGTGTTAATAGTAGTTCAATTCAATTAATAAAGTGACAAGAAATGAAAAAAAAAATTGTAAGCACCCTGGTTTGTAGAAGGTTACGGATGGCAGGGATGACCCAAAATCCGTTTGCAGAGCCTCCATGCATTGACTAAGCCTCCATGGAATGCTTTCTGATCATTAACCAAGGTTGCAGATCACCTTGCCCTCAGGTAGGGTGCTTTGGAGAGTGGATTGCTTCTGTCCCCCTCCATCCAGACCCGGGGCCGTCTTTTAGGGGCTTGTCCAGGCGTATCCGTGATGGAAGTCCCCATTCTGGTACTGGAAGTCGCCCAGCCATGAGTCATGCCCTCTCAGGCACACCCTGACTGCCTTGAAGGCCTCGCCCAATCTTGGAAGTCTTCTATCTAACAATGATCATGTCCCATTCATAATCCCATTTGTGCTTCTATGGTTCCACCTGTAATTGTGATGTATTGATCTGCCACCAGTCAAGCTTTGTGACAGTTTTGTTTGTCCACCCATAGCCTCTTTAAAGCTTGGTAACTCAGTGACTCTTTGGACACCCTTTTAAATTCGTGTAGTGGCCTCTTTCATGCCAATGATCTGCTTGTCTCTTTTAAGGCTTATTTGAAAGAGTCTCTTTTGTACCCTACGATACAGTCACCAAAGAAAGAAGAACGCGACAAGGAAATGGACTGACATGGTAGTGGTAGCACTGGGCTTCACCGTAAACACTGTGAGCTTAATGCAGCACCAGGCAGTGTTTCATCCTGTTGTACATGGGATCACTATGACTCAGGGCTGACTTGATCACGACCAACCACAAAGAGCAGCAACTTCCCTAAACCCTCATAATCTGGTGTGTGTTCTCTGAGTTCCGTATGACCAATGCAATGATTTCTCAACTCCAGCTGAGAATGAAGAGCTGAGGGAGGGACAGCTGGTTTAGAAGTGTTAAAGTGGGAGGATGGAGGGCTGAGCCCAGGTGGCATAGTGGTTGAGTGCAGGACTGCGGCCCACTGGCTTGGTGCTTCAAATTCAGCAGCAGCTCTCCAGGAGCAAGACTGGGCCTCCCACTCCCACGAGAGGGCAGTGATGCCCCCCCCCCAAAAAAAAAAAACGAAAAGTGGGAGGATGGAGACGGTCTGACTTCAGCCTTACAGGAATTGGCATTGAGCTGATGTGGCA
The DNA here is from genome assembly GCA_004026705.1 of Nesogale talazaci. Lineage (NCBI taxonomy): Eukaryota > Metazoa > Chordata > Mammalia > Afrosoricida > Tenrecidae > Nesogale > Nesogale talazaci. The sequence goes on from PVJH01005778.1 coordinate 57,484, forward strand.
CTTGATGCTTCTCATAAAGTTAGAGGGGATCAGAAGTTATCTCCAAACCACTTTTTTTATAGGAAAGAACTTTTATATAAAGAGTAATTGTACATTACATCTCCACACCTTTTTATCAAATCCATCACCATCAGGTCAATTCAGATTCAGTAATGCTATGTATGGAGGGTTTGTTAAGCTATCGATCTTCATGGGATGACCTCATCTTTTTCCCACCGACTGGCTGGTGAGTCTGACCCACTAACCTTGTGATGACCAATTTAGTGCTTACCCAGCAGCTCCACAGGGCATGGCACTTGTACCTTTTTATGAGAGTCTAGAAGTCTTTGTAATTTTTATCACATCCATTTCTTTCCATTTTGTCTCTCTTTGTCTATGTATTTTGAAACTCTTATTACTAGATGTGAGAGTTCTGGTAGGCTAACCAACAGCTCCTCTGAGGAAGGAAGATGAGGCATTTTGCCTACAGCCCTACAGTCAAAATCAACTAGATGGCAGCGATGTTATCATTAGAGATATACATATTTAGGATTCTATGTCTTTATTATTATGGAATTACCTGGTTTATTTCTGTTAGCATTCCCTTTTTAAAAAAAATTTTTGGTTATTATATATCCACTGAAACTTGCTTGTGATAGTGTTTATGTAGTATCTTTCCCCTTTTTGCGTTGGAAAGAGACATCATCTCAAATATAATTTACGGAGAACGGTGGTAGTTACGTAATCTGTTGTCAATTAAGAGCGAAGGGATAGCGTTTAAGCTATCGATCAGGTCATAGCATGATGACCTCATTTGGAGGCACCAAGAACCTAAATGGCTCATTGGAGGAGGGACACATATTCATTCTGTGTGAAACGTTCCTGCAGACAAGACACATGGAGTAATGCTAGAACCCTGGAGCTGAAGGAGCCAGGTGGAGACCCACGCCAGTGCTGAGATGCTTCCACTGTCACTGAATCCACAAGACTTTCCAACTACTAGCCTGTGATCTTCCTGCATTTGCCATAGTCATGTGTGTCACACAAACCTGAAGAGGAATTTAAAGACTGTTGTAGGACATATAGGCTAACATTGAATTTATGGACTTGATCTGGATTGAGCGGGGATGGTTTTCTCATGATTCAATTGCTCTTGTTTATGAAGCTCTTTGTTACACATATATGAGTCTTCCTGGATATGTTTCTCTAGTCTACCCAGACTAACACAAGAGCATTCATTATGTCTTAAAAGAGACAGAGACGGCACAAAGAGGCAGACATCATCCAAATGAGGGAGGCCATTACCACAAGGTCAAAATAGCATCTGAGAATTCAAGCTGGGGTGCCGGGTTAGTAAGGCACGGAACAAAGGGAACCGTCACAAATTCATGATTGGTGGCACATCAGTACATTACAGTTCCAGGTGGAATGAGAGAAGCAGAAGACAGACCATGATTGTGACACATACACAAGATTGGTCCAGGGCCTTCTGACCAAGGCACTCGGGGCACAACTAATAGGGCATGACTCTAACTGTGCATCCTGCAGTTTTATCCCTAGGAGGTGATCTCCATCAAGGACAAACCCAGGCCCGCCTGTAAGAAAGCCTGCTTCTCCCTGGGCTGGCTGGAGAAGGGTGGAGGCAGTCTTCTTTCCAGGACATTCTGCCTGAGGGCAAGATTATCTACACCCTTGGTTACAGATCTTGGATCATTCCTTGGAGGCTTACTATATATGGAGGTTCTGCAAGTGGGTCAGAGCTGTCACTATCATCTGTGGCCTTTTGCAAACCAGGGTGCTCAGAATTTAAGCTCTAATACATCCTCATTAAAAAACAAGCCATTTTAGTGGCACTTCATTCGGACATCATACAATCCAGCAGTTCAACCATACAAAGAAGACTTGTACAATCTTTACCGTAAGCAACTTTATACTATTTTCTGTACTGATTGTTACTCATCTTTTGTTTAAAATTTGGCAAAAATATACTCAACAAAGCATTCACCAATTCAACAACTTCTATAGGTGTAATTTAGTGCATTGATTATACTCTCCCTATCGAAAAACCATTATCGATATCCCATACAATCACATTTGTACCTTTAACATGTGTTTTTGATAGTTAAAGTAATATTATTTTCCTAAAACTTTTTATTCAACAACCCCAATAACCTAGCCTTAACATGACTTGTCCTACGTTCACCCCTGTGGCAGTTACATAATCTCATGTAAACTTGAAGTGCAGAGGTGGAGTCTAGCCTGTCAGTCAGGTCACAGCCAATGAGGCCTCTGTGTGGGCAGAACTTTCTCTCTGGAGGCAGGATCCAGACACTCCCTGGGAGACATTCCTGCTGACAAGTCACATGGAGTTATGCTGACAGAGTCAGAGCCCTGGAAGTCGAGGAGCCACGTGGATTGAGATGCTTCCACCACCACTGGATCCACAAAACTTTCCCCTCAATGGCCTGTGATCTTCCCACATTCACTGTCATTCCATGTGTTGTGTGACTGAAGAGGAATTTATGGACTACTATGAGATAGATGAGCTAACATCTGATGTATGGACTTGATCTGGACTGAGCTGAAATGTTTTCTTATTACACAATTACTCTCTGATATACAGCTCTCTCTTACACACAAGTGTCTGTGGATTTGTTTCTCTTGTCAACCCAGACTAACATAACCTCTGGGCCTTTTCCCCTCACATGTCCCTTATTCATTAATATTCTTTTTGTTGATTAGTCAGATCTTGGGGTGTGTGTGTGTGTGTGTGTGTGTGTGTGTGTGTTTTATAACTTGAATACTTCTAGCTGCCCAATGGAATATTTGCTCCATTATATCTAACGTGATTAATGATATGATTAGGTTTATACTTACCTTTTTTTAATTCCATTTCAAAATCCAGAGCTTTCATATGGAAGAAGCACACCAACCTGTGTGATCATGAGGTATCCATAGGAGCAAGTACTAGGCATCAGAGAACCTAAAACAACGATCATATTAATGCAAACTAGGGGAGGTCAGAGTGGAGACCCAAAGTCCATCTGAAGACAATTAGACACTCCTCACAGAAGGGTTACAAAGAAGGGATGGACCAGTCAGGGTCAGTATAACACTAGTTCCTCTAGTTCTTTAATGCTTCCTTCCCCACACTAGCATGACCCCAGTTGTACCTTACAGAAAGGAGCTCATGACATGTGGAATCCAGGACAGATAAAACCTTCAGGAAAAAAAAAAAACCTTCAGGAACAGTAATGGGCGTAGCAATACCATGAGGGTAGAGGGAAGGTGGAGGAAGAAGGGGGAGAAAGGGGAAACTGATCACATAATTGACATATACTACCCCCCAGGGGGGACAAACAACAAAAATATGTGTGAAGGGAGACAATGAATGGTATAAGATATGAAATTAATAATTTATAATTTATCAAGGAGTAGGTCTGAGCCCCAGTGGTGTAGTGTTTGTGTGTGGGACTGCAACCCACTGGGTTGATGGTTCAAATCCAGCAGCAGCAGCTCTCCAGGAGCAAGGCTGGGCCTCCTACTCCCATCAAAGGGCAGTGATGCCCCCCTCAAAGAAAACAAAACAAAAAATCCTCAATTTATCAAGGAGTCATGAGGATGGGAGAGCTGGAGAGGGAGGGAAAAAAGAGAAGCTAACACCAAGGACTCCAAGAACAAAGAAAATGTTTCGAAATGACGATGGTAACATATGTACAAATGTGTTTGATACAAATGACATATGGATTGTTATAAGAGCTGTAAGAGCCCCCAATAAAATGATTTATATATTTAAAAAAAAAGATTAAAAATCCAGGAATTCACATAGGGGTTGAAAACCAGTCTAGCCACAGCCAGTAGCAACAAGGGTTGCCTGGCAACCAAATCGCTTACAAGTCTGCTCTTGTTTTCACCCAAGGCAAGTGTCAAAGATTACTGTGCTTTGACTGTGTGTCGTGACGTGGTCAACCACCGTCTCTGAGTGGGGCTGCTAGATTTGTCTGGTGGGAAACACCTTGGTTCTTGGCTTCCGATGAGAAGAAATTCATGCCAAAGCCTGGTTTGTGATTTAAGTGGGTTTTTATTAAGGACAGAAGTTTCAGGCTAGACAGTCACTGGACACAGACATCCTGGGGGCACTACACACACCCCAACGAGGCGGCCTGAGGCCGGAGAGGGACCCCTGTGCTTTGGAGGAGGAACTTGAAACAAGGGCCCTGGTCTCCAGATTCTGGCCTTCAGGGCCCTCCTCTGGGAGGTGTGTTCGATGGTACTGGTTGACCCCATTGGCTTCATTAAGCCACCTGGCCTAGTACGGCCCACCTGGCTTAAAGGCCTGAATTGGCCCATGCCCTGTAGCCTTTATCAGCTTCCAACTTTCTGTAAAGGAGAGGAAGGTGGGGATGGGGGTGGGGGAGGGAATTTGTGTGGGGGGAGGGAGGCTTGGCATGTAGAGGAATAACACATGGTTCCTGTTTCTAGCTACCTAACAGGGCCCTGCTGCCTGTTTCTGCTCTCTCTCTTCTGGTCAGTGCTGACTCACTGTCACCCATTGCGGATTTCCGGGTCTGTAACTGTTTACAGGAGGAGAAAGCTCAGACTTTCTCCAAAGGACCTGCTGATGATGTAGAGCTGCCCAATGCCTCTGAACAACTCCAACTCCAAGGCTCCTGGCACTTGTTTCCCACTCTGTCAAAGTCTGATGCACAAAAGATTTGGTTGCTGTACAACCCGTGCACAACCCTGGTTGACTAGGGTCAAATCAATTAGAAATGATTCCAGACCTGGGACTCTATGTCTGTCTGTCTTTTTCTCCTTTTTCCCCAGCTTCTACTTCCATTGAGCACATTTTTTAGTATTCGACTTTACCTCCATGATAAAGGGTCACCGGCACCCTGAGGACACAGTGGTTATAGTACTGGGCTGCTAACCAAAAGGTTGGTGGTTCTAAGCCACTAGTTGCTTCCTGGGGCTGTTCTTCTCTGTCCTGTAGGGGGCACTAGGAGTTAGAATTGATGACCATGAGTTCCGTTTGTGTTTAATTTATTAACAAGCTATAGTTTTTAATGTAATTTCTTAGTTTATAGTATACATTTTTATTTACACAGTGTAACTTCACAAATATTTTTGTACTTGCTATTCAATGTAAAAACCTTATAAGAATATACTTCTTATATAAGAACCCCAAGAACCCCAATTCGAATTATAGGGGCAGCCGCCTTTCCCCCAGGGGAGTTTGTCTTAGAGGTCAGCACTGAAGATGCAGCTTGGGAAGAGAGATATGCCTGATCAGAGTACATGAGAACAAATGAAGGGGGAGGAAGATAGAATGAAGTACATCCTAGCCCACAGAGCCTTCAGGACAATATTCTCACTCAGAAAAGCCGACACAAAGAGAGTACCATATGGCCAGCCCCATTATGAAATATAGCTACTCTTACTGACCCAAGGCCTTTCAGGGTCACCAATGTAGAAACCGGATCAGAATTATACCCTGTCTTACGCAACCACTCCATGATAAAAAACTAAAGGTGTGCGACAGAGCATGGAACTCCAGATGGAGCACCAAAGATATGCTTTGTGGCCAGAGTATGGCATCTTAACCGTCTCAACCAAGAGATAGTCCTGGAGGTCAATGAACAGACCTTAAACTGTTTGCAGGTTTTTGTATTGTTATTATCTTTGTATTCTTGCATGTAGGTGTATATGTTGGACATTGGGGGTATTTTTTGTTGATGTTTTCAATGTTTTCTTTTCTTTGGTTATTTCATTTTGGGATGCCCTTTTTTTGAGCATGTTGTTTTCTCTGCAGGTCTATCTGGATGGGGTGGGCTGGATGGGCTGTCTGGGGGAGGGGACGATGGGACTGATGGTACCAGGGTGGATGTGTAGGGGGGGTGTTGGCCGATCCAGGGATGGGGGGCGTGGCATAGCGGGTGGTTCAGGGTTGGTGGCAGGGTGAGTGTGGGAGATCCGATAGGGATTGACTAAGACTAATGCAACAGAAACAAAATATTGAAACCCAAATGGAGGTTGAGCGTGATGGTGGGACAGGAGGAGGTATAAGAAAATAGAGAAAAGAACTGGGTAGTAAGGGGCATTTATAGAGGTTAAATACAGGCATGTACATAGGTGTGTATATTCATACATGACAATGGGGAAATAGATCAATATGCATATACTCATAGGGTTAGAATGCAGATGGGCATTGGACCTCCACTCAGGTACTTCCTCAGTGCAAGAACATTTTGTTCTATTGAATTAGCATTCCATGATGTGTACCTCCCTGACAGGATCACTGAAAACAAATGTGTGCATAAGCAAAAGCTGATGGTGCCCGGCTATCAAACGATGTGGTGTCTGAGGTCTTAAAGGCTTTAAACTAAACAAGTGGTTATCCAACTCAGAAGCAACAAAGTCCACATGGAAGAGGCACACCAGCTTGTGGGACCAAGAGATGCCAAAGGGATCAATGATCAGGATTCGAGAACTAATAATCATAACATTATATGCTCACTTTTCTGATATGATCACTGATGACAAATATGTGTGAAAACAAATGTAGTGAAGAAAGCTGATGGTGTCCGGCTATCAAAAGATGTGACATCTGGGGTCTTAAAGGCTTGAAGGTAAACAAGCAGCCATCTAGCTAAGAAGCAAGCCCACATGGAAGAAGCACACCAGCCTGAACGACCATGAGGAGTCAAGGGATCCTGTATCAAGCATCAAAGATCTAAAAATTATATCATTATAAATAAGGAGGAGTTTAGATTGGCGACCCAAAGCCCATCAATAAGTGAAACGACATCCTCTTACAGAGGGGTTGCAGCAAGGAGATGAACCAGTCTAGGTACAGTGTAGTAACAGTGAAATATGCAACTTCCCTCTGGTTCTCAAATGCTTCCTCCCACCCACTATCATGAGCCCAATTCTATCAGACAGATCCAGCTAGACCAGGGGATGTATGCTGGAGTCGGAAACATGGGGAATTTAGGATAGATGATCCCTTGGGACCAGTGGGGGGAGTAGTGACTCTGAAAGGGTAGAGGGATGGTGGAGTAGAAAGGGGAAACTAATTTCAGGGATCTACATGTGACCTCCTCTCTGGGATGTGGACAGCAGGAGGGTGGGTGAGGTGACACATTGGACAGTGTATGATATGAAGAGGTAATAACAATTTGTAAATCATTAGGGGTTCATGGGGGAGGGCAAGGAGGGGAAATATGGGGAGCTGGAATAAAAAAAAAGAACTAGAGGAAAAGGGGAAAGAGGAGCTTATGCCTATGACTCAAGAAGAAAATGTTTGGAAATGAATGTGGCAACATGTGTACCAGTGTGCTTAATACGAATGATGTATTGAATGTTATACGAGCTGTAAGAGCCCCCAATAAAATCTGTATTAAAAAAAAGGAGGGGGAAGGAGGAGCTTATACCAATGTGTGATGGCAAGCTTGTTGTGCCAACTTGGCCAATGAACACACCACGAGATCAATTGAAGGGCGGAGATAGAAAAGGCTCGGTGAGTCCCGCCCATGCACTCTTGCTCTTGGGTCTTTGGACCAGCCGACTGACTTGTTCATCCTGTGCCTCGACCTCCAAGCAACACTACCCGTGGGACACCTAATGGTGGACTGTGGAGCTGTCAGTTGAGGTTTCTTTAAGGCCTGCTTCACCACGCTCCTGGAATATACATCTCTTGATCTGGGACTGTTGGACTCTGTCATTTGGCTGACTATTGGTGACCTGTTTGCTGCTTGTGGCCGGATAGCCTGAATTGCTCTAAGAGGACTACTTGGTGGCCTTCAAGACTCAAAGAACTGCCAGTCTGCTAGCTGTCTCACGCAAGTAAGTTGCACCTAGTCATTTCTCCTGCTTTATAGATTAACTGTTTATTTCTTATCTTATATATACTTCTATCTATATAAATATATAAAGAGAATTACTAGTGTCCTGGTTTTGTTACTCTATAGAACCCTAACACACAAGGGCTCAAGTAGAAAATATTTGGAAATGAACATGTCAACATGTGTACAAATATGCTTGATACAAATGAGGTATTGAATGTTATAAGAGGTGTAAGAGTCCCAATAAAATTATTGAAAAAAAATGTTTTGTGTGGATTGAAAAAAAAGAATATACTTTCACCTCTTCACTTTTTTTCCTATGTGCTATCACAGATGTAACTCCTATTTCTATATGTTGTCACTTTTACAATATGTTATCAGTTTTTTACTTAAAGAATGCATAGCATGCTTTTCATCTTACAATGAGCAAGGAAAATCTTTCATTTACTCACACATCTTCCCATTTCTAACAATCTTCACTTCTCTGCACAGCGCTGGGTTATAAATTGATTTTCATTTCCTTCAGTTTGAAGAAGGACCTTTAACATTTCTTATCATGCAGTTCTGCTGGAAATTAGCTCAGATTTTAATTGTCCAGAAAAGTTTCTTTCACCTTCAATTTTTAACAGGCTTTTTGCCACATGTAGATTTCCAATTAGTTAGAGTCTTAATTATCTAGTGCTGTAATAAGAGGAAGACTACAAGTGAAAGCTTTAACAAGCTACATTACTTTCTCACAGCTGAGGAGGCTGCAAGGCTGAATTCAGGGTACCGGCTGTACAGAGTAAGGCTTTCTCTCTTTATTGGCTCATAGGGAAGGACCGCCTCTATTCTGAGCTTTTGTTTTTGAGCAATCTTCTTGGGGTTTGGCAATCTGATTTTTTTCACTTGTTTACTTTAAAGAGAGTGCTTTAAGAACCCCCTATATATAGGGTTAGAGTTTAAAAAAAAGCAACCAGCTGAGCCCTAGTGGCACAATGGTTGTGTGTGTGACTGCGGCCTACAGGGTTGACGGTTCAAATCCAGCAGCAGCTCCCCAGGGGCAAGGCAGGGCTTCTACTCCCACCAGGGTAGTGATAGGGGGTGGGGGGAAGAAACCCCCTATACTAATCTGGAAAATTAAAATACTACCCATTCTCAAATGGGATTGTAGTCCCAGGCATTATCCTCACCTAGATTCTGTTGAAACACATTGGATAAAAAACTAGGACTTTACTTTGAGAACTAAGGCATTAAATGTAATCCAAGCCATGGTATTGTCAATTGCTTCATGTGCGCATGAAAGTTGGACACAGAATAAGGAAGACTGATGAAGAATTTGAAATGTGGTGCTGGAGAAGAATATTGAAAGTACCACGGATTGCTAAAAGGAAAAACTGATCTGTCCTGGAAGCAGTACAACCAAAATGCTCCTTAGCGGCATGGGTAGCGGGACTTCATCTTCCCTGCTTTGGACATGTTGCCAGGAGAGATCGGTCTCTGGAAAGAGACATCAAGTTTGGGAAAGTGGAGAGGGCCAAAAATGAGGGAGGCCCTCAAGGAGGATTGGCACGGCGCCTGCAACAATGAGTTCAAGCTCAAGCATAAGAGCAATTGCAATGAAGGTATAGACTGAAGCACTCTAAGGCCCATTTGCTAACCAGCTGACTGGTCTGTATTTTTCCATTGGGTAAGCTTGCTGTTTCCATATTCGTTTTCCTCAGGCTGCTGCCCATGCCCATCATGAATATTGGCAGGAAGTTTCCTTGCTGTTCATCCCGACAAGTTAGCCTGTGCCCTTGTGATTGGAAGCAAAAATTCACTCCATCCACTAGTGGTTTGTTGCTTTATAAACTGGAGTTTGAGTTGTGCTCAGAGGAGGGTTTATTTTATTTTATTTTATTTATTTATTTATTTTTATTTTTTGCCATCACTGCTCTCGGTGGTGGGAGTAGGAGGCCCAGCCCCACTACTCGAATTGAACCTGGGCCGCAGTCCCGCGCACAACCACTACGCCACCGGGGCTCAGCCCAGAGGAGGGTTTTTGATCAATAGCTGACTCCATGTCGCCCAATTATAATAAAGCTTCTCATGAAACTGTTAGAACATCAACCCCTAACATATCATCATGGGTCCCAGTAGGCACAACTGTACAGTGATAACAGATAAAGGTTATTGTAAAATCATAGAAACTATGAGAGATAGAAATAATAGAGTCAGACATATTTCATGGCAGCATGCTCACCTCCTGGATGACCATGATCTCAATAGCCAGGTTCACACACAGTGCGGGCAGGAAGCAGGGAGCCTCAGAGCTCCGAAGAGCCGGGGAGAGCTGATAAGAGGGACTTGCCAGGGAGCTGGCCAGAGGGAGCTCAAGTTTGTTGCTAACCAAGGTTTTTAACTACTTTGGGGGCATGATTACAGGTAACCACACATCACAGGAAAGGGATGTCTAGCAGGCCCAAGCATAACAGGAAGCAAATGAGCTAGGGATGGACCAGAAATGGGAAGGGGAGGAACTAGGGGAATACTTGTGGGAAGAAGGGCAGACCTAGACCCAATATGGCAGTCAAACCTTGATCATCCTTGGGTGGGCTCGACCTCTCTGGGCTCCTAGAAGGAAGTACCCTTCTTCCATCCTTATCAGAAGGGAGTGGGCCCTATTTAGGGTGGGACAGACTATAGAGTCTGATTGCTCTGGATGACTGATAACCAAAAGGGAAAATAACTCCTGACTTACTTTGGTTGACCTCCCAGTGTATAGTCATTTTCCATGTGTAGCAAGTAGCTTAAGTTTGGCATGTATTTGGGGGAGACAACTTCTGTTCATCACATGGGACCAGTACAGTGTGACTCTGATTGATTTGAAAACTGGGTCTATAAGACCATGTAGTGTTTCTGTTATGCATTGGGTGATTATGGGTAGGAACAGACTTCACAACAACAGATTCTGACCATACAGAACCTCTAGGACAGAGTAGAACTGCTCCAACGGTTTCTGAGGCTGAATATCCTTAGCAAAGCAGACTGCCTTGTATTTATTTCTCTCAGAGAGCAGCTGGTGGGTTCAAACTGCTGACCTTTCAGTTAACAGGTGTGATGGGTAGCTTTGTTATGCTAACATGGCCACAGAAGATTGATGGGTCTGTTGTGACGGCACAGCCAATGAACACACGGAATGAATTGAAGGGCAGAGATAGGAAGGGCTCAGCAAGTTCCCCCCTCTCTATTGCTTCCGGATCTTTGGACCAGAGAGCTGCTTGTTTGTCCTGTGCCTCGACTTCCAAGCAACACTATACATGGGACACCTAATCGTGGACTGTGGAGCTGTGAGTTGAGGTTCCTTCAAGCCCTACTTCGCCACACTCCTGGGATATACATCTCTTGAGCTGGGGACTGTTGGACTCTGTCATCTGGCTGACTATTGGTGACCTGCTCTGCTGTTTGCTGCCTGTGACCAGATAGCCTGAATTGCTCTACAGAGGACTACTCAGCGGCCCTCAAGACTTGAAGGACTGCCAGTCTTCTAACAGTCTCATGCAAGTGAGTTGCACCGAGTAATCTGTACTGCTTTATAGATAGTTAACTGTTTCTTTCTTAAAAAGAATTGCTAGTGTCCTGATTTTATTTCTCTAAGAGAACCCTGCCTGACACAACAGGCCAACACTTAACCCATTACACCACTAGAGCCTCTGACCACAAACATAGAGGATAGATTTTAGAGCATGTGCATTTGGAAGGCATTTTTATTATACCATTCCACACTTTGGTGCACCAAAATCCATGCCTTTACTACATACAAAATACATTTACCCTATCACGTCATTCCCAACGTCTTAAATCAATTTCCAGACCCACATCTCTCCTTCTGAACCATCTAACTACAACATGAGTGAGATGTTAGGCATATCACATCCTAGGGCAAAGTCCCTCTTCATCTGAAAATTTCTGAGATTTATTATACAGGCTATTTGCTTCTGAATGGGTACACTTTATACATTTCTTATGATAAAAGGGAGAAATTAGACTCTAATTATTAGCGGGAAAGAAGGGATATAAGGCAACTCCAAACCAAGCAGAATATTTTACATATTCTGATTACTCTCTGAATTCTAGGTGGAGGCCTCTCAGTCCTTGCCTTCAGTTCTGCTTTCTTGACCCCCTGGGATGGCAAAGCCACTCCCTTTAGGCAGACCTATTTTCCTAGTCTGTCTGACTAGTGACTTCACCTGCTAGGCCCTGAAAGGCCCTTCATTCTTCTTTCCCATGAGCATGATAACAACACTGCTCAGTTTTGGGCAGGAGTACCAGCCTCGTGGCCAAAATGAATGGCAGTGCCACATCTGGAGCTAAGTTGATGGAAATCTCTTTGAAACCTAGGAGATACTGGCCTGCCCTTTGACTTCCCAGAGGCCGTGGTTCTATCCTCTATGACAGAGGCAGCTCTGTTCCCCAGTGTAATATGTCCTTTGATTTCTCCACTATGATTCCCAGAACCTTGATTATGCATCCAAGTGCATTGAAATCCTTGACAACTTCAATCATTTCTCCATTTATCCTGATGTTGTTTCTTGGCCTGGTAGTGAGGATTACTAATGTCTTTACATTCAGGTACAATCCATATGGAAGACGAGAATATTTGTTAACTCTTCTAGCCTCTCCCTATCGCCAAAATTCATAACCACATCCTGAGTTTATATATTTGTTACAGCAGCATCCTCACTTCTCAGTACCACATTCTGCCTTAATTATCGAGTACTGCAGTAACCAAAAAGCCATAGGTGGATATTTTTCACAAACATATCTTTATTCTCACAATTTATGGAGCTAGAAATCCAAGTTTAAGGAGTCAGCCTAGGAGAAGATGCTCTGGAGGAAGGACCTTGACTTCTGAGCTTTGGTTCTTGGGCAGTCTTCCTAGGACCTGGCAGTTCTCTTCCCTCATCTCAGTTTCTTTTGCTTGCTTATTAAATCTCCTTCATATCTCAGGGGAGATTAATTTAAAGCACACTTTAGACTAATCCATTGTGAGGATGGCACAGGACCAGGCAGTGTTTTGTTTTGTTCATAAAGTCAATATTCTTATCCCTAAACATAACAAAGGCAACGATCCTCAAATGGGATTATAACCATAGGAACAGAGTTTAGGATTTACAGCACCAATTTTAGGAGTCACAATTCAATCCACAACAGATAACCTCCTTGGCTTTCTTCAGTCCTTTAAAAACGTCATGCCTTGTCTTCTGGCTAGCACAGTTTCTGATGAAAAATCTAAAAAAAAAATTTTTTTTGGCATCACTGTCCTCTGGTGATCATGGGACCTACCCAGAGCTGCTCCTGAGAGCCGCCGCTGGATTTGAACTGCCACGCTGGTGGGCCACAGTCCTGCACTCAACCACATACGCCACCAGGGCTTAGGTCAAAAAAATCTAAAATTTTTGAACTTCTGAAGCAACCCAGTTTTTTCATTGGTCTCTTTTAAGACTCAGATTCTATCTTTTAGTAATTTGATTGCAGTAGTCTTTGAGTGGTTTGGTATGTTTATTGGGCTTGTAGGCTTATGAATTTTACGATATGTGGGAAAATTGGAGTGTTATTTCTTCAAAGACTTCTGGCTCCTGCTGTTTGCTTTCATTTCCTTTTTCTGAGAAAATAGTTACAGGCATATCAGACATTTGATTTTGTCGCATAGGTCACTGAGACTCTTGTAAAAATTATTTTTGTTTTATTTATCTGTTTCTTTTTCTTTTTTTTCTCTCCATCATTTTATTTGAAGCTAATCCAGACATCATACCATTCCATAGCTCAATCACATCAAGCAGTATTATACAAATGTTATGAAAATTGTTAACAGTTTACAAACATTTTCTTTTTTCTTGAGCTCCTTGCTAACAGCTCCCCCTACTCCCTGACCTCCCCCATCATACCTCACAGGAGCCCTTGTTCTAGCTGTTGTCTCTAAAGGTTCATCTATCCTGAGTTTAATTATCTACTTCTTTAAATGATTTTATTGGGGGCTCTTAGAGCTCATATAACATCCCATATCTCATTTGTATCAAGCATATTTGTACACATGTTGCCAACTTCATTTCCAAATATTTTCTACTTGAGTCCTTGGTATAGGCTCCTCTTTCCCCCTTCTTTTTTTTAATACATCATTTTGTTGGGGGCTCATACAACTCCCATCACGGTCAAATACACATGTCAATCATATGCAGACCACATTTACACACTTGTTGCCATCATCACTCTTATCTGTCTATTTCTTATCTGCATGTCATGTTTGGGATTGAATCGATCTTTTCTTATGCCTGATCTTGCAAAACCAACCTATACCTTTTATATTTCTGATATTCTATTGTTCAGCCTTAGGAATTTCGTTTTAAAATCTTTTGTTCCTCTCTTCGTTACAGTCGGATTTGCCTTTGTATAGTGGGACATATTTAGAATAGCTCTTTCATCAGCCGTCTCTGCGAATTCCATCATTGGGACTATTTCTCAGTTTGCTTCTGTTGTTTATGCACTGTTGAGCCAACCCTGAGTCATGGGTGGAGGGTGGTGGTGGAGGTTTATGTGACGGACGAGAACACCACGCAAGGTTTTCTAGGCTGTAACCTTGGTGGGAGCACATTGCTCCCGTGTGGAGCCCCTCATAGGCTCAAATTATGGACCTTTTGGTTAGCAGTCAAGTGTTGGCCAGTTATGTCCCCAGCATGACTAGCTGGCTTCTTTTACAGGCTGATTCCTCAGGTTCTGAGCCACATGCTCATTCAGACTTCGTCACATATCTAATCTTTTTTTCCCCCTTTATGAGTATAAAATTGCTGGATCCTAGATTTTGTTTTCTTTAAAGGTTTTCTTTACTCCTTTCCTTTAGCATTCCACCTTGATCCTAGTGTCACCATGAGTCGCTGCCAGGTCGGCGTCACCAGTACTATGAGAAGAAGCCCTCCGCTTCTGCTGAGGTGTCCCCCCGTGCCAGAAGAAGGCAGTGGTGGATGGATCCCCACTGGGGGGGGGGCCACATGGTGTCAGGTGAGGACAAGCATCTGTGCTAACAAGCACGTGGTGATCAAGGTGGCTTCCAAATCTGAATGAGCTCCTCCCCTTGGTGCATTGGGTCAGACAGACTCCACACTGGGATTTGAGGTGTTTGAGGGAAACCCCAAGGAACTACGGCTAAGGTCCACTTTGGCTAGGTCCACATGCCCATCCGCACCCAACTTCAAAGGAAGGCCTAACTCAGGGCCAAGTTCAAATTCCACGGGCACCAGAAGATCCACATGTCCAAGAAGTGGGCTTCTCCACATGTCATGTCCAGAATGTGCTTTACTCTCTCTCCCTCCCCCTTTGTTTTCTCCTGTGTGCTCTTATCAGACATGTCCCTTTCCCTGAGCTTTAATTTCAATGTGGTCCTCTGAAGTGAATTCTTCTGGCAGGGAGAGAGGGTCATCCATTTGGAATTGGGACCCCTTAGACCTCTCTCTTGGTTCCCTGCTTCATGGCAGTGTGTTGAATTCATGTCTTGCACACCATACTGAAGTCTGGTCCCTCTCTCTCTGTGGAGATATAAATGACACCCTCCCTCCCCTTGGGTGGGTTAGTGCCCTGTGCCCTGCTACCCATGTCTTCTCTTTTCTTCTCCCCTTCTTTTTGATTGGCTGCCATAGATATCCCTGAATTGGGTCTGGCCATAGTACCTGGACCTCACCCCAGGAATGTTTGTATACAGTAACTTGTTTACTCAGATTTAGATTAGATTTTTTCTGAGTATTCAGTGAGGTTCCTACAGGCTGGCTAATAAGAATTGCGACGTCCCCCATGCCCTTCTTGAGCCTTGAGAATAGTTTACCTTACAGCTCCCTGGTCTAGACTCTGTCTAGATTTGAATTTCACTCAACACATAGGATGCTTCCCATTCAACAACAGACCCAAGAATATTCTGATGCTTCTCTCTGGATCTTTTCCATATGTGGCTGGTTCCTCTCTAGTTTTCTAACCTGAAAAGTGTTTCCCCAAACTCTGCTCTCTGACTTCTCATCTCAAGGTGGTAATTTCATGTGCCATCCTTTACTTCGCTTCTAACCCCAGCACAGTAGAATTCGCAAGCATGCATTATCCAGTCTAGAATAAGGTTTCTGAGATCAGCAAGTCTACCCACAGTAGTCATTGGCCTTTGAAATGCACTAAAATAGTCTCAGAAGCTAGGATGAGCTTAGCAATTGAAGCCATTCTGTCTGCCAGGACTATGGAACACCAATCCCTTTATTTTTGTGGCCATTTCTCCAGTGTAATTTACAGATAGTCCTCTGTAATCCTTTCTTAACTGAGATGCCATTAGGAAATCAATCTTATACAAATGTGCATTGTCAATGCATATGAAGAATATATGCCAACCTCAAGTACAAAATTATCAGAAGCTGTTAGTACTCAAATAAAACTTTGAAAATGGCTGTCATTTATTGAAAATTTACCAACCAGGAAGACCATGAATTATTTTTTCTCTTCCTTTTGAATCTTAGAGGCTTCGAGTAGCTTCAGGTCAAACAACAAGAAATAGGTGGAGTCATATTTGAATAAAGACAGCCCAACTCTATATTTAAAGCCATTCCCATTCAGTTAGCTGTGACTCATAGTGACCCTGTATATATAAACTAGAGCTACCCTCCAATGGCTTTCAAAGCTATAACCTTTTTATTAACAAATAACTCAATTTTCCCTCTGGGGCATCTCTAGGTGGATTTCAGCCACAAACCCATTAGTTGCAGTACAAACGGCATGGGTATAGTGTCTGACCTGTGACTTCTCAAAAGGAAGGGAAATCCAACTAAACAACTACAGGGAACAGAACAATTTCTCTCAAGCTCTCTTGCCCAAATATGCTCCGCACTTAGCTGCTGGCTACCAGTGCCAAATGACTACACACTTGGAGGTCAACCAAAGTAGGTCAGGGTCTCTTCTCCCTAAGGGTTATCAGCCATCTAGAACATCGGGCTGTATAGCCTGTTCCACCCTAAGTAGGGCCCACTCCCTTCTGATAGGATAGTAGTAGACTGCTTTCTTTTAGGAGAGACAGGGAGATCAAGCCCACCCAAGGATGATCAAGGTTTGGTTGCCAGATTGATTCAGGGGTCTGCCCTTCTTGTCATGTGTATAGCCCTAGCACATCCCCTTCTTTTCATTTTATGCCCCCTTCTTGTTTTGCTTATGCTTACTGTACATCCCCTTCCTGTGACGTGTGGTTACCTGTGACCATGCCTCCGAAATGGATTTAAACCTTGGCGAGCAATAAACTTCCTACCTCTGGTAGACTCCCTGAAGAGTCCCTCCACCCCACTCCCCTGAGCTCTCTGGAACTCTCAGGCTCCCTGCTTCCTGCCTGCACTGTGCATAGACCTGGCTGTCTGGAAGGTGAGCATGCTACTGTAAAATGTGTCTGACTCCATTATTTCTACCTCTCATAATTTTATGACTTATCTATAGTCTTTAATTATTATTGCTGTGCAATTGCACCTATCAGACCTGTGATGACGTGTTAGGGGCTGGTTCTCTAACAACAGCTCAAGGCGTACTCCTATGAGGCAGACGTCGTACAAGTCTCCACCCTCCTCCCTTCTCTACCAATTCTGACACCAGCCATCCCTTCTAAGGCACTCTCTACTTCTTTGGTGCATTCAATATCTGTTGCAGTGGCCACACAAAACTCACAACTACACAATACTCACAATTATGAGGTTTATTAGGGAAGTTACAACATAGGATCACTAATGCCAGTATACAATTCTTGGGTCAAGAGCATGTCTTCTTAGCTTGCAGAATCATCTTGCTTTGATTTTCAACATCTCAGCCAGGTGACCCTTTATTTCTACTTTGTTTGGACAATGTTACAAAGTTCTTTTAGTCCTGGTGGTAGCATCAGGTTTTCTGCAAGTGGAATCAGCCCAAAGGCACAGCTCCCTGACAGTCCCTCACAACTGAATCCCATCAGTGTCTTCACTTACCTGCTCTTATGCAGGCTTACTAAGAAAAGAGTCATATGACAGGAGTTACAATGACCATAGGTAGAAGAAATATATATATATATATATATATATATATATATATATTTCCAATCTTGAATCCATGTTTTATTTCCCCAAACCATTTTATTGGGTGCTAATACAAATATCACATCATTGCATAATCCAACCACATCAAGCAGTATTGTACAATTGCTGCCACATCAGTTTCACAATGTTCTCTTCTCTTGAACTCCTTGATATCAGCTCCCTTTTACTCTCCGCCCACCTTAGAAGAGCCATATTTAGTAATTCACTGACTGTAATAATTCATAGAACAAGAACAAACACACTCAGTGCCCTGGAGTTGAGGCTGACTCATAATGACCCCCTGTGGGTTTCTGAGACTGTAACTGTTTACGGTAGTTTTGAACTGCCGACCATATGGATCGCAGCGCTACACCACCAGCGCTAGTAAAATTAATAGAAGAGGTAGACTAAAATCAGTAAGGGCTTGAGTCACACTGTCATTCAAGTTGGCTGAGTAGACATTTATGGAACAACCTACACTCTCTCCATAAATACTAGAATATATACTATTGACATGCACATGGAAAAGTCACTCAAAACATTAGGGCATCAAGCCTACAGGGGCAGTTCCACCTTGTCCGTTTGGGTCTCTGTGAGTCAGAATTTATGCCAGTGGGTGTTAGACCTAGTTGGGTAGGAATTGCAAAGACTGGCTGGCAGATCCCAATCAAGTCATTGACTGCACTTTGTGGTTAAGTCCTTACCTATTTATGCCACCCAGGAACCCCTGACCCTAGAGTACCTCCCCAGCACCCCCAAGCCCATTGCATCAGGTTCATTTTGACTCATGACTACCCTATATGGTTTCCAAGACCATAATTTCTCACAGGAACAGGCAGCTTCATCTTTCTCCTGCAGAGTGGTTGGTGTGTTGAAGCCACTGAGTTTGAGGATAGCAGGCCAACTCTTCTTCCCCAGCACCATGAGGGATCCCACGAGTGGCCAACGTAGTCATAGCTTTTTATCATAGCTTTTTCTCTAAAGGCAGCCATATCTCTTGGTGTTTTAGTACTGCCTGCTTTTGCACGAACGGTGGCAGTTGAATAGTTGCAACACAAATAGTCTATCTCTCCTCCACCCCTCCCCCCCTCCCCCCATCCAAAGCTAAAATATATATTATCTGGCTCTTTACCAAAGAAGAAATAGAAAATAAACTCACTGCCATTAAGTTCATTCTGACTCATAACAACCCTATGTATGGGCCAAATGCTGGCCAGACCTGGACCAGGTGCCCTCTGGTTCCAGCCTCTCGTTCTTGTGTCTGAGGCTGGGCACCCTCTGTTCCAGCTTCTCAAGAAGACGGATGGTCTGCTAAGCTTCATAGCACCTCAACGTCAAAGCACCTGCCTTCAGTGTTTCCCAGAACTTACCTCGCCCACAGAACATACTTTCCTAGCATTGTTTCCCGGGGACAAGATGACCCCACCTAGGCAGAACTGTAATCTTTCTCTCTCTCTAGCATGGTTTCCTGGCAACCGCAGCACTAGGAACTTCTCTTCCCCTTTACAATCCACCGGTTTTCAGCTCAAATCATATATATACATTCTGCTGTCCCAGTACCAGGCACGACTCCACTAACCTACACTCTAGGTTTTGGGATTGCCCTGAAGCTCAACATGTTTCTGCCCAAGCCCCCCCCCTCCCCTTTCCTTCCCATCCCAAAAGGTCTTTTCCCCAAATTAAGCCACCCTTTGCTTCACGTCTTTGTCTGAAATCTGCCTCAATTTACCTCTTACCCGTGTACAGTGTATGAGTTACAATCAACCCAACGGCAGTGAATTTTTGGTTTGATTCTTTATAGAAAAAACAAAAACAAACAAAAAACACACCAAGATCCTTGCACTAAAACATTCCTTAATTGCTCAATAACTTTCAAGAAAGACTCTCTATCTCTCTTTTTAAGGCTGCCTCTCCTGTTATAAAATGACAAAACCCCACAACCATATACCATATACACTTGAGTATAAGCTGACCCGAATATCAGCTGAGGCACCTAATTTTACCACAAAAACTACATTTTTGTGCTGGGAAAATAAAGTGCCCCAAACCTCGGCTTATACTCAAGTATATGCAGTAGTCGATTCCAACTCACACCATCCTTCTTGCTCTACAGATAGTTTTTCAGGCTATTTTGCTTGTCATGCAAATTCTCTTTATCCCCGCCCCCTGCTTTCAGGTGCACTAGAAATAGTCCACTATTAAAACCAGGCCTGGTTTATCCGCCACTCTCCTTTACCTGCTGTGTTCGCTGTTGTATCCCCAGTGCCTAGAACGGAGCTTGGCGGCGCTTCTAGAGAGCCGTGTAACTTTATCGGCCGTCCCTTGGCTATAAATACAGCGACCTCATTGAACACTGCCGTTTTCCCTTGCTTAAGCTCTCAGAGAAGCTTCAATCCCATGTTCCTCTCTCAGTCTCTAAGGGAGGGCAGTTTTCCTTCTTTCATCATAGTTCCTTTTCCTACAGGTTTGAAATGTCACTTTTACCACAGGCTAAATTCCTTAGTAAACAGTAAAATGAAGAGATTTTAACAATGGTAAAGCGGGACACCATTGATGGGGTGGGGGTGGGGGGTGGAGGCTTAAAGTGGGTATATCCCCTTCCTGTTCTCCCGCCCGTTGTTCCCTAGCTTGTCGTGCATTCTTTCTAAAAACTGGGACTTTTTAAAAAAAATGCCGCGGAACGCGGGAAAAATTGTTTAGAATTGGGACTGTCCCGCCAAAAGCAGGACATCTGGTCACTTTCTTAACTAAAGGTACTAGGGTTGGAATGGACTCTGACGACAGTGGCTTTAGTTAGGTTGAGGATAGTTAGCCAGAGGTGAGTCAACCTGCCTTTTGAGGTTTAAATATAAGTGGCTCCAATCCCTTAGTCAATCTCCATGGAAGATCTAATAATGTTCTTCCTTCTCACAACTGCTCTGGGATGTACCCAGAGACTGCGTTCACGCGGTCTCTGCTGACTGTGGGATTCAATTCCCATTTATCTTGGCGGTCCCATTTACCTCACCCCACATGGCGGGGCTCTTTTCTCTGTTCCACACTCCAGGAAAAATCAAAAGTTCTTTTGGCATTCTGTCTTATTTCTTTTCTCCCTCCCTGTCACTCAGAAAAAACAGAACACAACAACATTCTTTAATGATTGAGAGAAAAAGAGGCTTACAGGCATTTCTCACTGGCCAATTTTCTCCACAAGCAAGACGCTTCTTCCTTTCTCATGCTTCTTTCACATGAATTAGTTTTTGTATTTCTTAGGTAGAGGAGTTGTCTGCCTCTGTTTCATTATCTTCCTCCAGCTTCTGCCCTAGGATATACCATTATCTTTCTCTGCCAAACAATTCCTTTCCCAGGAGAAACTCCAAAACCAAATGGCAAAATAATTCATTTCATCCCTCTCAATAAGAGTCTGTTTCTGGGCCATTTTTCCTGTTCCTGTGATCCATTTTTCTATTTCTGTACCACTCAATATCACGTTGGCCCTGTGATTTGTCACTGAGCTGCTAACTATAAAGTTGGTGGTTCAGACTCCCTGTGGAAGGTACATAATTTCACGTCAACTTGATAAGTAAGAGTAGAGATGCTGGGTGGGAAGCCTAGCCTGTCAATCAGGTCACAGCTTGATGATGCCTTCTAGTGGGCCTGGCCTTCTCTTGAGAACTTCCTCTCTTCCTCCCTGAAAGCAGGTCACACATTCTCTCTGCTTTACCCTCCTGCTGAGGAAACGCAGGAGCCACTTGGAGACTGGTGCCAGCTTTGAGATGCTTGCACTGACACTGGATCCACAAGACTTTACACTCACCAGCCTGTAACTTTCCTGCATCACTTCAAATGGCTGAGTCTGAAGAGGAATTTATGGACTTATATCAGACATATGGGTTAATTATCAGATTTATGGATGTATTCTGGGCTAGGCTGGGATATTTTCTCAACAGACAATCGCTCTTTAATAGAGAGCTCTCTCACACACATGTAGAAATGTCCCTGGATTTGTTTCGCTAGTCAGCCTGGTCTAGCACACTCCCCAACAGCTCCAGTGGAGAAAGGTGAGGCTATCTTCCACCACAGGAATCTGTAGTCTCAGAAACCATCTCTCAAGTCGCCATAAGTTGGAACTGACTTGATGGCAGTGAATTTGGGCACTGCTATTATGGGATACGGTTTAATACCTGTAGGCATTTCCCTGATGTTTTAAAACCTGTAAGGCATAAACCAGGTGGCACATAGAATAGCAGAGTGTTGCCTTGCTAGCCAAAGACGGGTGACCACAGCTGACTCTGCAGTTCTGCAATAGAAAGACCCAGTGACCTGCTTCCATAAGATGCAGAAATTGCAAATTAAGAACTTCACAATTTACAGGAAGCTCGAAAAATGGATTTTTCCAAGTGCAAAGGCCATTGCTGTGATCATGCTGCCAATATGTCAGAACATCCTGCAGGCACGGAGCAGACTATTTGAGAATGCAAAGAAAATACCATTTTCCTACCATTCATTTAATTCTGTAGGAGGGAGCACAGTTCATCATTGCCTGGCAGTAGCTCTGTTGCCACCCCCGATCACCAATGGGCAGGTCTCACATATTTAGGCAATGATCAAGTTTTAAAAGGCTGTTCTAACACATGCTGTGGAGGACATGCTGTAGCAACACATGTAGTTGCCTCTGAGTTTGATGACTTGAAAAAAATGATGAAGGTCACACACCAAAAGCAGATATCGGAATCTGTTCGAAACCAGCAGCCGCCATCTGGGGTCTTAAGGGCTTGAAGGTAAATAAGCGGCCATCTAGCTGGGAAGGAACAAACCCCTCATGGAAGAAGTACACCGGCTGGTGTGATTGTGAGTGTCAGTGGGATCAGGTATCAGGCATCAAAGAACAAAAAACAATATCATTGTGAATGAGGAGGTGTGCGGAGTGGAGACCCAAAGCCCATCTGTAGGCAACTGGAAATCCCCTTACACAAGGGTGGGGAGGAGATGAGCCAGTCAGGGTTCAGTATCGCACCATTGGAACATACAATTTTCCTGTATTCCTTTCCCCCCCCATCTAGTTCTTTAATGCTTCCTTCCCCAAACTATCATGATTCCAATTCTACCTTACAAATCTGGCTAGACCTGAGGATTTACACTGGTACAGATGGGAACTGGAAACAAAGGGAATCGAGGGAAGATGAACCTTTCAGGACCAGTGGTGAGAGTAGCAATACCAGGAGGGGAAGGGGAAGGTGGAAGGATAAAAGGGGAACCGATCACAACGATCTACATATAAACCCCCTCCTTGGGGATGGACAACAGAAAAGGAGGTGAAGGGGGACATTGGACATTATAAGACATGAAAAAAAAATTATAAATTATCAAGGGTTCGGGGAGGGAGGGCTCCAGTGGGGCAAAAATGAGGGGCTGATACCAAGGGCTCAAGTAGAAAGAAAATGTTTTTGAGAATAATGATGGCAACAGGTGTAGAAATGTGTTTGACACAGTGGATGTGTGTATGGAGTGATAAGAGTTATACGAGCCCACAATAAAGTGATTGAAGCAGACAAACAAAAGCCAGCAGTCACTCTGTGGGAGAAAAGTGAGGCTTTCAATTACCATAAAGATTTACAGTCTGGGCTGAGCCCCGGTGGCGTAGTGGTTGTGCGCGGGACTGCAGCCCACTGGGTTGGAGGTTCAATTCCAGCTCCCAGGAGCAAAGGCTGGGCCTCCTACTCCCACCACCTGAGGGCAGATGCCAAAAAAAAAAAAAATTGACAGTCTGGGCTGAGCCCACAGGATAGACCTCTTTCCTTCAGGGTCTATATGAATTGGAATGACTCAAGGGCAGCGAGTTTTGACTTGTAGCATGCTCACTGCCATCAAGTTGGTTCCCACTTAGGACAACCCTATAGAAGAGGGTTGAACTGTCCCCTGGGGGTTGCTGACATTGTAATTCTTTATCAGATAGAAAGTTTCATTTTTCTCCCATGGAGTGGTTGTTGGTTCAATCTGCTGACCTGAAAATTAGCAGCCCAACTCATAACCACCGAGGCACCAGGCCTCCTATAGACAGGAGAGAGATGCCAAGGTAGTAATTGATCAATGAGAGGTCATTGTGGTGCATGTCGGGTGCCACATCGGAGGTAATATTTGCATAGGATAAATAAGCCCATATATTCATATCCCCTTTTATTTTGCATCTGGAACATTTTGCTACTACATTAACTCTTCAGTAGTGGGGTAGGCACTAGCTTAGCCAGAAAAGAAGTCTGACTTTGCTCATTATAGTCTTTGGGTGTTTGAAGTGTTAAGAAGGTAAATTGTTTTTGTCTGATCAGGACATTAAAGAGAATGATATTCTCAGCTTTTCACTGTCATGTGGATTTGAATTATTGGTGAGAAGAAAAGAGGTTGTACTCAAGCTGGTGAGTGTTTTCAGATATGACTTACAAATTGTAGGATGCCTTTTAAAGAAATTGTGAACATGCAGAATGTCAAGTGAAGCACTTGCTCCCCTATTAGGCAGATGCGAGGCTCAAGCTAAAAAATAGAGAGGGGTCAGTTTAGCTTAACAAATACTTAGTGGTCACTTGTTATGGACCAGACATTATGATTCCAAAAAAGCGGTGAGCATTTAGCCTCTGTCTAGAGGAAATCGAACAGACAGATCATGATTTCAGGGCACTATGATTTTTTTTTTTAAGGCATCACTGCCCTCAGGTGGTGGGAGTAGGAGGCCCAGCCTTTGCTCCGTGGAGCCGGAATCGAACCTCCATCCCAGTGGGCCGCAGTCGCGCGCACAACCACTACGCCACTGCGGCTCAGCCCCAGAGCACTATGATTTTTAAAAAAGGAGATGCCTTTGAAGTTATGGGAGTAGAAATGTGATGTTCAGGGGAGGGAATTGTATCTAAGAAGGACTCCTGACTGTTATTCAAAAGACGAGTAGCATTTATTGAGAGGAACCCTGGTGGTATGGTGTTTATACTTGGGCTGCTAACAAGGTTGGCAGTTCAAAACTATTAGCTGCTCCTTGGGAGAGAGGCAAGGCTGTCTACTCTCATAAAGAGTTATAGTTTCAGAACTCTGTGTGGGAGGTCTACTCTGTCCGAGGTACTACTCTGTTGCAATGAGTCAGAATCGATCTGAGAGCAGTGAATTTGGAGAGTCGTTTAAAAGAAGACAGATTTAGGTGGAGAGGGGGCCCTAGGGGGCAATAGCATGAACCTTTGAGCTGTGGAACAGAATGGGACAGACAGACAAGAAAGCACAGTCTCTCAGTGTCACAGCACTGCTATATACCGTGGGAGTTATACTTGGTCCAATATAGTCAAATATCTGTTAGATACTTGTTTATGATATTAGATAAGGTATTGCTTTCTGTGATCAAATTTTTTACAGTCTTAGGAAAATAATATTTGGATCTTCTAGTACCTTCTGTACATCAGTAACTCTGTATGGGCATTTTATCTTATTCTCTCCTGCATCTCAGCAACTATCTGTTCATTGTGAAGTATTGCAGATTACCTGGGCCTCTTTCATTTTTACTAAACTATCCCTCACGGTATAGACAAATGAAGTAAGAAGACTACCACAATGAACTAGGTGATAAAATTAACAATGCAGCATACTCTGAAGGGAAAAAACAGCCCAGATATTGTTTTGTGTGTGTGTGAGCAAGTTGTTTGTTAGCTAAAAAATTGAGCAGGATCTGATGAGATGTAGCATAACAAACAAACATGCAAAGTTGTGTGAAAGCAATTTGGAATGTGGATTTTATGTCACCCATCTAGGTTCGTGTTGTTGTACTGAGGGTCGCATATGACAGTCAGGACCAACTGGACAGCTGGACAGCTGCTAACAACAACATTGCATGGGTTGTGCCTTCGATGTGCTCAGTTGGTGTGAAGGCAACAAATTTATCAAGATACTTTTTAGAAAACACACTAATCAAGGATATGGACAACCTTTGTAATTGTTTTTTAGGAGGCAGTCACCACCTCTCCTGAAACACACGCATATATGATCATTTTATTGGGAGCTCTTATAGTTCTTATAACAATACATACATCAATTGTATCAAGCATATTTATACATAGGTTGCCATCATTTTTTTCTAAACATTTATTTTCTATTTGAGTCCTTGGTATTAGCTCCCCCCCCATAAATCCTTGATAATTATAAATTATTAGAGGCTGAGCCCCGGTGGTGTAAGTGGTTGAGTGCGGAACTGCAGCCCGTGGGCTTGGCGGTTCAAATCCAGCTGTGGCTCTCAGTAGCGGCACTGGGTAGGGCCCACAACCACCAGAGGCAGTGTTGCCCACAAAAAAATTATAAATTATTATTCTTATATTAATACCTTACACTGACCACTGTTCTTTTTCACTTGATCTTAGCCAAAAGGCTGAGAAGTGATGACCAGTGTTTCCTTTCACCCATGGTTTCTGTTGCTCATCTCCCTCAGGGTGAGTGGTGATTGGGGGTATGTGTTAATCATTGTGATAGATTCCCCCTTCCTCCCCCCACCTTACACTTACACTTTTGGTATTGCTACTCCCATTTCTGTTTCTGAGGAGTTTATCTGACCAGTATAACATGTGCCATGAGTGCTTATCTATACCAGTGCATGTGCTGTGATCTAACCTGAAGTGGAAGGCAGGACTGGGGTCATGATAGTGGGGGGGGGGGGGGGAGAGGAAGCCTCAAGGAACCAAAGGCATGTGTGTGTTTCATCCATTCTATACTGTGCCCTGGTTGACTCATCCTTACCTTGTGACCCTTCTGTCAGAGGAGATCATTGTCTACAGATGAGTTTGGGGTCTCTGCTCCAAACTCCCTGGTACTCAACAATACATTTTGTTTGTTTGTTTGTTTGTGGCCTTCTGATGCCTGTTACCTGATCCTGTCGACACCTCAAGGTTACACAGACTGATGTACTTCTTCCACACGGGCTTGTTGCTTCTCTGCTAGAAGGTTGCCTGGTATAACTTTGAGTCTTTAAGAGCTCAGAAGCTATATCTTTTTATAGCTGGCCACCATTAATTTTCTTCACCACATTTGCTTGTGCACCCATTTTTATTTCAGTGATAATGCCAGGAGGGTGAGCACCACAGAATGTCAGGTTGTTAGAACAAAGTGTTTGTGTTGAGGGGGGTGGTTTGAGCAGAGGTCCAAAATCTGTCCACTCTCTCAATATATTGCAATATAAATGTATGTACATAGGAATACGTATATTTTTATGAATTAATATATTTACAGTAGTACATATCTATGCTTATACTTCCATTCATAGCTTTGCTTCCTTGATCTTTCCTCTGTTTCCATCTACTATCCTCCTGTCCCACCATCATGCTGGTGGTCCCACCACCATCACCCTTTTCTTGTCTCTCAGTAATTCCTTTCAGCTAGATTGCTGTTGCTCCAACACCCCCAGGATCTCTACATCCTCCTCTTTGTTGATTTTAATTCTCTAGTTGTTCCCCTGTATGGGGCATTGTTTGATCACCACTCTCTTCTCCAATTTCCTCCTCCACTCAAGTCCCTCTGGAACTGTTGGTCCTGTTGCTTTCTTCTTGGGCTTGCTTTCCATGACTATCTTATATAGGTAGGCAAACCACCAGTAACAGAAACAAAACAAAACAAAAAAAGAAAAGATTGAATAAAAAGAGGGAATAAAAAACTAGTAAAAGAAGAAAGAAACCATACATACTTCTAGGTTCGTTTACTGACCTTAAGACTATCTCCCCACAGGTCCTGGGGGATTCCTGGAATTACCCTTTCTAGCCTGTTTTCTCTTTGGGGGAATCCTCAGGGGACTTTTTGCTTGACTTTGTGCCTGTTGCTGATCTGTCATGTTCCCTTTTTGGGTTGACTCATTGTGGGGTCTTCATCAATTTTTTTTGCTATCCTCCCTTTTATTGTACAGACATTTATAAAGGGGAAGATGACATGTAATAATATTGTCTTTTTAATTTTTGCTTTCGGTTTGTGGTTAAATTTACATAAAAGATCACTATGAGAGTACATATAAGCCATATGATGGAGAACAGGCTTTGAAGAACTCCTGACTGCAAGAGGCTGCTTATGATTTAGAAGTGGAATTTGTCTAGCAGCACACACACATCTTGGAGTAAGTGGCCCCAGTGGCATAGTGGTTGTGTATTGTGCTGCTAACTGTGAGGTCAACAGTTTGAAAATACAAACTTCTCCATGGAAGACAGACGAGGCTTTGCTTTCTGCTCCTGCAAAGAGTGACAGTCTCAGAAACCTGTAGGGGCAGTTCTGCCATGTCCTACAGGGCTGTATGAGTCGGCGTTGATTCCATGGCAGTGAGTTTGTTTTTAGAGTGGAGTATGTTCAAATGTTTTTCACTGGTGAAGATGCGAGAGCAAATATTTGAAAATCATTATATTATAGGAAAGGATAGACAGGATTTTCTAGAGACAGTTCACCTGATAGATTAATATGACATAATTAGTGGCAAAAGAAGCCAGTGATATGAAAATAACTTTTAAAGAAAATGCTATAAAGCAGAAAGATGGGGATGTTTTAGTATAGAAATCACCAGTTTCTGAAGTTAATTTTTTAAGCATGTATGAGGTCTAGTGAGTCCTTTAGACTCCTGGTGACATAGTGGGTTGTCCTTTAGGCTGCTAGCCACAGGTCAGCAATTCCAACCCTCCAGCCACTCCATGGGGAAAAAAGGGGTTTCTGCTCCCATAAAGATTTATAGCAGGCCGAACCCCGGTGGCATAGTGGTTGTGTGCAGGACTGTGGCCCACAGGGTCGACAGTTCAAATGCAGCAGCAGCTCTCCAGGAACAAGGCTGGGCTTCCTACTCCCACCAGGGCAGGTGCCACACACACAAAAAAGATTTACAGCGCCAGAAATCTAAATGTACAGGTCTATTTTATATTCTGCCCTATAAAGTTGCTTCCAGTAAAAAATGACTAGGGTAGTGATGGTTCTGTTTTTAGTTTCTTTGGTTTTTACCGTTTCATTTAGAATTGACCGTATAGTAAAAGATCTTTTTCCTTGGGCTGCTGGACAGTCTTTTTAAACCTCCCAGGCTAAGTGATTTTGGAGTCAGAAACTCCATAACTATTTCAGGGAACCTCAAACTACTTGATGGAACAGAGCCCTACCCTTATAGAACCACCACACCCGTTGTCACACAGCAAGCAGTCAGACTCCTGACCTTGATCTCCTCTCGGTCTCCCCTAACTCTACCAGGGCCCATATATACACCCCTCAGAGAGCTGACATTTTTCACAATGATGGATGAAGTTGTTTTCTGCCACCTAGCAGGCTTAAAACTTAGATATCTTACTCAGGACTCTTTACTACGTGGTTCCAAGTAGAATATCTTAACCTCAGTTTGACCAAGTGTTCTAGATGGCATAGATTCAGAAGGCATTGCTGGAGAATTCATAAGAACAGACATGGTGGTACCAACCCTAGAGAGCAAAGACCAGGTTCTGTTAGGTTATCATCTTTGCAGGGCATGTCGGAAGAATGTTCTATCCAAGTTGCAACAGCTGGAAGGTTGCCCTCGACTGGTTTAGGCAAACTTGACCCGTCACAGAAAGCAAGCCAAAAAGTCCACGTGTGGCAATAGGGAAAAGGAGGTGAGGCTTAAACTCAAATGCTTATGTGATAGCCAAGCATGATGGCCATGCAAAGACAGGCTCCAGAGGCCTGTAAGCATACACAGGGAGCAGTTGGCTTCAGTCATGGAATAGCTGCTTGAAGAGGCCTATCATTTCAGAGCACCTCAGATTACTAGACAAACTGCCTCTAGGGCATCTTCTGGCAGCTTCTGGCAGCCAGGAGTCTTCAAAACTTGTTGTCCATCAGTAAAGGATATGCTGCCTCTTGTTCAAATCTGGGCTTTGACTGGAGCATGGACTATCTGGGGGCTCTGATGGGCCAAGTCTCAATGGAGTCAGCCTGGTTCCTTGGAGGGAATTTCTTTTTGCCAAATTCGCAGTCACTATCATATCACCTCTGTTTCTTCAAAGCAATTTCACTTTCTGAAAAAAGTGAAAGGACGTACCTACTTGCATCTATTGAACCAATCTTTGCCTGAAATAGTTTATCTTTCTTCATCTTGTTTCTGAGGGAACTCTAATACCCCCCTCCCCCCAATTTTACTTCTCGCTCTGCGCTTAGACTTCTCAGTTTGCATTGGTAATGAAACAGTTCTTTATCAGAAAAGTGTAAGCAAGCATATTTTCAGGAAACAGCTGAAATTTCAGATGTACTTTTTTTGAAAAGCAGCCACATGTCTCAATTTGTGTGCAGAAGGTTTACTAATTAACGACCAACCTCCCATTGAGTCACTCTCCCTTCCTCTTCCCACTTCCTTTCCCAGTCTTAGAAAATTGAATGAGTACAAACTTGGCCCAGCCGAGTTCTAGACATGAAGTGTGACTACAGTGATTAGCTTGAACACTATTATCCTTGGAGAGAGTAATTTTTAGGTGGCACATTCAGGGAAAAATAACATTCCACAAACAAAAGTGCACTTAAAGACAGTAAGAAGGCCCTTACTTCAGATAGTGTCTATACACATGATTTATTTATTTTTTGGCAGCAAGGAATTAAAGTGAGTTTCATTAAGTTGCAGAACGAAATAAACTCAGTTCTGATTACTGGTTAAGTCAATCAACAGACATTTCTGGGGTACTATTTTATATAATGCTCCAAGATGGGTAATCTAGCTGTTACAAATCAAACAAACATACAAATGTATCCCCAACTTGGAGGATATATTTTGATCTGGTATTCTGTATGTTCACACAACAGCAACAACAAAATGTTCAAAAGGTTCATAGAAAAAAATTACTTTCAATACCAAGGAATTATGATAGACTGAGATTATGGTAGTACATCCCCAGCTCTATCTCGGACTTTATTTTGCTAACCATAATTGAGCAACTGTAAATTACTGCTACAGCCATGTTTTAAAGCACAGAGATAGTCTACTTCTAACTTGCAATTAATAGTCTTTGCCAATTATCTGTTCAAAGTAAATTTGTGTATGAACAGCTACTAATACTGCTAAATTGTACAGATATTATTCATAACAGCTTTGCATTGTTGAATGTGCTTCATAAAAAATGCTTTTAAAAAAAGAAAAAGATGACTTTCATCAAAAGTTGTCCATGATGGTTCTTGAGAGCAGATAAGACTTAGGATATATTTTGGAGATTAGTTACCAGGAACTTATGGTGGGGGTGGCTTTTAGTAAACCCAAGAGAATGTGTTAAAAAGTACAGCCAGTTTCAGTATTCTTTATGTGAAATTTGGACTGAGTAGAGTTTGAGTTGTGGAAAGCATCTTTTTTTTTAGTTCAAGATTCTATAAAAATTGCTACAACCTAAAAATATCATGCCTTTTAAATTTAGAGATGTAATTTCTCTTTTTGGTGGTTCTGTTACTATTGTGACATAACAGAGATCACCCCCAAACTCCGTTGCATTAAATAACCCTTGTGTATGGCCCCAGATTCTTTGAGTGAGAAATGGGATTGAAGCACCATGAGAATGGTGTGCTCAACTTTGTTTCACTGTATCTGGTAAGGTTGGCAGAGGAGACTGGAAGGCTGATCATGAGTTGGATCACGTGGAATAAACTCACCATATGTCTGGCTGGAACATCAACTGGAGTTGCTGATCAGAACATACATATATGACTTCTCTGTGAGGGCTGGGCTAGTCCACTAGTACCACTTCTGGTCCATTCTATTGGTTGGGTGAGAATCTTTCATCACTATCCCAACCTGGTTCAAGTAGAAGAAACATGGGTACCAGACTTCTGAGTTCCATATTCTTATTTCCAACTGCCAATTTGATATCTGCTTCCTAAGCCTTAGAGGCATCCTTGTCTCGTCATAGCCAAACCTGAGCTCACTAGCCTCTGTTCTAGGCCTTCTGCTTCTCTTCAACTTCCCATCTTGAAGATATACTCAGTGAGAAACTCGACATCAAGGTTAGCTCCTCCTTGTTCGTGTCTCCTTGTCTTCCCTTACCAATAGGGCAATGGGTCTTATTTGTTCTCTTTGCCTAAATACTACTGGAAGTGCCTTAGTTTAGACTCTAAACATTTGTCCAGAGAACTTTTTCAATAGCTTTTTGTACTCCTCACATTATTTAACTCCTTTAATTATCCTTCACTTAACTGCCAGCATGATCTCTCTAAAAGCACATTTCACCACAGCAAAAAATTCTTGAATAACTCTTTTGTAATGGAGGGTTAGATGAGGACTTGTGGGTTGTGTTGGTGAAAATCAGTCAAAATTTGTGGGAGGGTTTAAAACTCAAGGGTTCAAAGTAAATGTAGTCTGTTAATGAATGCATTCATAATGTTAAGACTATGAAGAGGGGGGGCTGAGCCCCGGTGGCATAGTGGTTGAGAGCGGGACTGCAGTCCACTGGGTTGGCAGTTCAAATCCAGAAGCAGCTCTCTAGGAGCAAAGCTGGGCCTCCTACTCCCACCAGAGGGCAGTGATGTCCTCCCCAAAACAAACAAACAAACAAACAAACAAAAGACTTTGAAGAGGGAACAGATCTTGTAATCATATTACTATCCTAGACATTTTGGTCATAGATTGCTTACAAAAGAGCCTGTTTTCTCACTCCTACTTGTATCCACACCCTTTGCCACCCAAGACAAGAGGTCAGATGCATTTACCCACCTTCTGAATCTGGTCTGGCCTGGTGACTTTTCCCAGTAGATTGGATGAACATCAGTCTGTGTGACCTCTGAGTCATAGTCTCAAGTGGACTTCCTTGCCCGTTTTTTCCAGTTTTTGCAGCACTAGGAGCCTTGAGTAGCAGTCCCTTATGGTACCCTCAAGTGGTGTAAGAAGTCCTACACAGGAACCAGAACAAGTGCTAAAAGTTTCTGGAGATATGGAGCTGCAGACCATCTTGAAGAACTAGGATCCTGAGAAAGAGAAATGTTTTTCAGGCACTGACACGCCTAAGCCCATCCCCATCACCAGCTCCAATTCTCTGTGTGCCCTTGGGAATAAGAAGCATGGTTGTCAAGCCAAGGAGCTAGCTATCTTGCATGTGGATACTGAGTCAAGAATAAGAAGCTAGTCAAAAAGTTAGTCAAGAAGTCTGAAGCCTTTTTTGGCTTGAGTTCCAGCTCAAGCAGTTCCCTTGAATTCTGGAGCCAAGATGGAATAAAGCTGGCTGATTCCCATCCCCGCATACTCACAACAAGAACATGGTGGCCAAATTCAACAAGGTTATGAAGTCACCCATCAAGCTCCAGGTGATGAAAAAGCTGTGTCTGACCGTGGCCATTGGCCATATGAAGATGATAGTGAACTCACTTGCAACCTTCACTTGTCTGTCAACTGTTTGGTGTCACTGCTCGAGAAGAATTGGAAGAATGTCAGAGTTTCACATATCTGTATTAAGGCACAGCTTGATAAACCTAGTGTTGCTCAAAGAAGAAGAAGAAGGAGAAGGAGAAGGAGAAAAAGAATGCCCATACGACATCCTCAGACTTTCATCCCAACATGAAAACATGTGTAGGCTAGCCAGGTGATGGACAAAATACCATATGTAACATAGCCTACTCTTCCCAGCCACACCACCATGAACCTGCTATCCTCAAGCCGACCCGGAAACAGAACATAGACTGCATATGTCATCTCAAGACTGAGGCACCAAATCCTGTCTATATCAAAATTATGGAGCTCACTCAAAGACTGGTAAAATTAAAAAAAAATGCTATTGCTTTATATGGTGCTTGACAGTACAATAAACTTCATCTTTCTCGGATTCTTGATTTCAAGTATCTGATTCACAACTCACCATCTCCTATTCTTACAGTTTACTTACATACTCCCTTTGCTGGAGTCTCTCTGTTGTTTGAAGGTATCAAAACCTTTGGCTTTAATACTATGTTACTGTTTCTTCCTGTATCCAATCAGGGAGGATCATTCATATCACTCCTTAGGGAAAGCTCCCCCACTCTATTCTGTCCCAATAGAAGCTGAAAACAACGATCTGTCTTCTTTATAGCTGAATAACAGGCTACTGCCCAAGAAAATCACTCAACCTCACTGCATAGCTTCACTTCAAGTTCATGCTCGCAGCTATCAAGTTAACACTTAGTGCTAGCAATCCCGATGTATTTCTTTCTTTTTCTTTTTGGTACTAAGGAATGGTTTTTAATTTTGTTGACTACTAATAGAATTGCAACTGTATTTTCAATTAATAATCCTCTTTTGTAAACATAGAATGTAGCACTTTCTGGCAAAATTGTGCGGTGTCTGGGATTTCTGTGCGGATGCTCTTTTTGGTAGGCGATACATGTTTATTCTGTACAGTTACAGAGGAATAAATCTAAAATCAAGAAGTCTCAATACAGTTTCAATTCAAAACAAGGTCATTGTTTACAATGAAAGTTATTCAACAGGATAATGGGATTCCAAAGTGATGAGCTCCCCAGTCACCAGAGTCGAGAGAACCTGAATGGCAATCTGTCTCGGGAAGTGATAGAGTGCATTCCTTCCATTGAATGGTAGACTGAAGACAAAAGACTTCCCAGCAAAAGCATCTCTCATTCTGCTGGTCTCCCTCTCCAGACCATTGACAGTCCAAGAGCAAGGATCTCATGCATCTCTATGTCCATAGTAACTGAGGTCTCTTAGGTGGGAGAAGCATCAAGTCCATGGGTGGGGCAGTGGTATTCAGACTCAGTCACACCTTCTCTTAAGGGCTTCATCAGTTGGGAAATCATGTCTGGATTCCATTCCTCCATAGTGTGAGACCTTGAGGGAGTGACTGCATGTCCCTAGGCCTGAGTGTCTTATGGGCAGGAATATGGGTCCAGGACCGTTGAGTGACTCATCAGGGTATTTCTTTAATAGGCTCGTTTTTCCTCTGCTGAATGACCACATCATCATTCAGGTCTATTTCACTCACCCTACACTGTCCATGCTTCCTCCTTTCCCTCCTTCTTGTTCTCAGTTAATGATCTTTCTCCCACTTGACTGAGAAAAGGTCATCGTTAGGTGCCTTCGAGTCAGTTCAGACTCATAATAATCCTCTGCACACAACACTGTGCCTCTCTAACAGCCTCACAATGATTGTGTTCATTCCTGTGATTCTGGCAACTGCTGTGTCGAACCATCTCCTGCCGGGCCTTCCTCTTCTTCACAGACCCTCTACTTTACCAAGCATGATGTTCTTTTGAAGGGACTGCCTTCACCTGATAACATGCCCCAAGTACAGGAGACAAAGTCTCCCCAAGCTTGGCTGTGCTTCCTTCAAGACGATGTCTCTCTTTGTCTTCTGGCAGGCTTTGGTATTTTCAATGTTCTTTGCCAACACAATTCAGATGCATCAATTCCTCGTTCAGCTTTCACATGGTTCATGGTTTAGGTTAGGCACACCTGACTTAATCTTCAAGATTAATCTTCTTAATCTTTTGCTCTTTGATGAGTTCTCATGCAGCAGATTTTCCCAAGGCATTATGTCATTTAATATCTATATTGACAAAATATTAATTGCACAGTTCTCATTTGAAGATTTCTATAGTCTTTCTTATGTTTTTTTCTTTCCTCCTTTCACAATGGAAAAAGAGTCCTTACAAAGGTGAGTGTTTCCATTTCTCAATGAAGTCTTGTGTGCTCTCATCAGGTTTTCCCTGTAAAGGTTTTGCTCCTTCAATCTATCCCCCTTCCCCCGAATTTAAAAAAAATGCTGTAACATTATTCTTTGTTGCATTATTTACAGTAGGGTACAAATAAAGTGTGAATATAGTATTTCAGACAGACAGACAGACAGACAGACACACACACACACACACACACACACACACACACTGCTGACCACTCTACCATCCTCCAGCTGCCAGCACTCATCTATTCTCATTTTCATCAAACTCTCTCAAAGAGTGACCTTCAGACCTTCTCTCTACTTTCTTATTTTACATTCTACATCTAGTGCAACTCTTTGCTAAAATTGGTTGAGGCCATCAATGGTTTCCACTTCCCATATGCTGGATGTTTTCCTGTTGTAATCTTACTTCACCTCTCAACAATATGGGACGCTCTGATCTGCTGTTCCATGTTTAGCTTTTTAGTCTCTCTTGTTGCTCTGGAGACACCCCACAGTATCTTGGCTTTCCTTCCAGATCACAGAACTACTGTTATCTTCTGGGTTCTTTCTCGCCTACTTGGGTTCTCTAGAATCCGAAATGCTAGGGTTCTCTAGAATCCAATGCTGCCCACTACCTCTTTTATGCCTATGTCATGTCCCTTAAGTAATCTTACTTCAAGCAAATCCTGATTCATTTCTTCAGCTCATTTCTCTCCTCTAAGATCCCAACTCTTTCATAATATTTCTTCTTATAGGCTTCGTAGGCAAACAACATGTTCAGAATGGAACTATCTACGTGCCTATGAGAACTTCTCTTAATGTTCCCTGTTTCAATAAATAGTTCACAAACTAGTTGAAGAAACACATAAAAATCAACATTGATGGGGCTGAGCCCTGGTGGCATAGTGGTTGTGTGTGGGACTGTGACCCACAGGGTTGGCGGTTCAAATCCAGCAGTGACTGGGCTTCCTACTCCCACCAGGGCAGTGATGCCCCCCCAAAAAACAAAAAAAAAATCAACATTGTTGATGCAGCATAAGTGCTTTAATAGATGTAGGTACCAGATATTATATAAGTTGAAAGAAGAAGTATTTTAGATAATGAAATGCAATATGATTCATTATCACAAGAGATTTTCTCCTGTCACTTAAAATTAGATTAAAGTACACCTCACTGGTGATTCTTTTCAAATGCAGTTTTTTTTCGTCTTGCAGATGCAGTTTCTGTGTTATGACAGAACTATCTACTCAGTGACAGGGCTCATTCTTCTTGGCCTTATAAAACTGTATTTTACTTTCTTTTTGTGGTTGTTTTTCCAACAGTTTTATTGACATTTGATATACATATACAGTTCAATAGTTCAATCACATTATGAAAGTTGTACAATCGCTACCACAATCTGCTTTAGAGCTTTTTCTTCATTCTAGTACTCATCATTATTAACTCTCCATTTCCCCTGTGGCCTCCACTAAATCCCCAAGGAACCATTAATCCAGTTACTGTCTCTGTAGATTTACCTATGCGTTCATCTGTGGATTTCATGCACAGAACATTAGACAACAAACAACAATGAAAGAACTAGCAAGAATAACAAAAAGTAAAACAGTGAAAACCTTCAATCAAACAGAAACAAAAAATATTAAAAACTAGAACAAGTTGAAATGGATCATAAGGTAGATAAAATGATAAGGAGCTAAATTTTTATCTAACTGCATCTGCAACAACCCATTTTCTAATGCATTCTGCATGCTAGCAGCCTACTCACAATCCTGGCCCATCATCAGAAGGGATTCACTATGGGCTTATATGTGTGTATTTCCCCTTCACTTTTTAAAAAATTGAAGCAGTTTTAAAATGGGTCTAAAGGGAGATTAAATGAAAATATATTTTGACCTAACGATGTCTGCCATGATTAGCTTTGCAATAACCGCTGTCTGAAAACATGTCTGTTCCTATCCCTCAACTCTGATCAGAGGGGATTCACTGGAGGCTAAATCCATGTATGGGCCCTGCAAATGGACATTGGGGTTCCTTAGTCATTCATAGCCTTCTGCAAACCAGAATTTAACCTCTGATGCCATCCCCTTCTTGAGATTTGGATTATATTATTTGCAAATCTTGAATCACACAGTCTGGTGTGCTTCTTCCATGTGGACATTCTTGATGCCTTACTCAGGTGACTGCCTGTTTGAAGAAAAACCTTTAAGATGCTTTCCTTTATGATCTGGGCATCATCTAGTTTTTTTTTTCACCACATTTTTCTAGATGACCCAGATTTTCAGTGATCGCTTCAGGAGGGTGAACATCAAGCAGGAGAGTGAACGTTAGTTCTTATGACACTAATTTATTGGATTGGGACTAGAATTAAGTGCAAGTCCCAAACCCATTGATTCATCTACAGTTTGCATATATCTCTGGTTCACCTTAGAGATATCATTGCCTTTTTATGTTAGAGAACATTATCAATCATCTCCCTGGAGTATCTCTTCCATTGCCAGCAAGTGAATGCTGATTTACAGCAGCCCTCTAGGGCAGGGTGGGGCAACTCTTCCCTGGAGAAGAACCTCATCCTTCCCTTGTCGAACCGGTTGGTGGTTTCAATAGCTGACCTGGTGGCTGGCAGCCTGGTGCATAAGCACTGTACACCGATCGTGAACTTAGTTTAGTCAAGGGGTAGATTTTAAAATTCTGTTAAGAAAATAAATGATATGAGTATAGGCCAGCTGTGAATTGTAATACATGAAGTTTCGATTTGTACAGATTCAACTCCTATGTGATTGGACATTATTTACACACAAATTACAGGGTTGGTGATGGGGAAAATCTTTCAATAATATTCATTCATGGCAGGGGAGCCACGCCTACCAGATTAATACATGTGATAATGAAGCCAGGAGGGCAGTAAAATAGTAAGTATATAGCAGTTCCTAAGACTGACTTTTTAATATAAATCATTTTGTTGGGGGCACTTATAGCTCTTATAACAATCCATATATCACTATATCGAGCACATTTATACATACATTGCCATCATCATTTTCAATACATTTTCTTTCTACTTATTGGTATCAGCTCCTATTTTCCCCCTCATCCTCCCTTTCCCGCCCTCCCACCCTCATGGATCTTTGATGAATTATAAATTATTTTCATATCTTACACTGCCTACTGTCTCCCTTCACTCATGTTTCTGTTGTTCATCCCTCTTTGCAGGTGGGTGAAGTTAATACGTCTATCACTGTGATCCATTACTCCTTTCTCCCTCCACCTTCCCCCTACCTTCATTGTACTGCTTCTCATTATTGTTCCTGGGGGGTT
The DNA here is from genome assembly GCA_004026705.1 of Nesogale talazaci. NCBI lineage: Eukaryota > Metazoa > Chordata > Mammalia > Afrosoricida > Tenrecidae > Nesogale > Nesogale talazaci. The sequence continues at coordinate 96,286 of PVJH01005778.1, forward strand.
ATCTGTCCTGGATTCTGTGTGCCAAGAGCTCCTATCTGTACCAGTGTATATGCTCTGGTTTTAACCAGATTTGTAAGGTAGAACTGGGTCATGCTAGTGGAGGAGTGGGGGAGAAAACATTAAAGAACTAGAAGAATGTTATGTTGTATATTTCATCGGTGCTATACTGCACCCTGGTTGACTCATCCTTTCCTGTGATCCTTCTGTGAGGGGATGTCCAATTGTCTACAGATGTGCTTTTGGTCTCTATTCTGACCCCCCTTGTTCACATAGACATGGTTGTTTATTTTTGTGTCTTCTGAAGCCTGTCAACTCCTGGTGATTGCACAGTTTGGTGTGCTTCTTTCATGTGGGCTTTGTTACTTCCCTGTTAAATGGCTGCTTGTTTACCTTCAAGCCTTTGAGTCCCCAGGTGCTATACCTTTTAACAGCCAGGCACTATCAGTTTTCTCCACCACATTAGCTTATAAATCCATTTTGTCTTACCACTTTGTTGGGATGGTGAGTCACTGGATTTAAGGTACAACCTAATCTAGCTCGTATCTCTTTTTCATAGCATGGTTGCATATGTAAAGACCCGCTTTCAAGTAGGGTGGCATTCACAGGTATCAGGGGCGAGAGCTTTAGCAAAGTTTTTGGGTGGACACAGTTCAGCTCAGTGTAATGATATGCATCAATGTTGGAAAATTAGTCTTAGACCATGTTGTCTTTACTTATTTTACAGTTAGTTTTAATTCTCCCTGTTAAAGTTTTGAACATATTCTTCTAATTTTACAAATATGTCATAGGTTGTATCTTAAATGCAATGGCTACTGTTTTCAAAATAGAAAGGATATTGAGAGATGATATATTATATAATTAAAAGATTTCACAAGAAAACTACTGGAATTACCTGTAATAGGAGGGTTTAGCAAAGTATCAGGATATTAGATACAAAATGAGTTGGATTCCTCTACACCAACAAAATGAACTTTAAAGAGGAAATCAGGAGTACCGTATCAATTATAATTAAACAAACAAACAAAAGCCTATAGCCATCAAGTTAATTCCTGCCCATAGCAACTCTATTCAGAGTTTCTGAGGCTGTGTTTATGGTAGCAGATAATCTCATCCTTCTGCATGGAATGGCTGGTGGGTTTGAACTGTCAACTTCATAGTTTGCAGTCAAACGATTACTTGACTGCACTCCCAGGGCTTCTGCCACCAATTATAATAGCACCCTAAAATACTTTTGAATCAATCTAAACAGGGACATAAAGACTTATACAAAAAAAAAAACCTCTATAAAACACTACTGCAAAAAATAAACCAAAAGAGATTTATATAGATGAAAAAACACATGATATTGATAGATAGGAGGATATATTTAACCTTGCGAAAATGTTAATACCATGTGACCTATAATTGTAATATAGTCAAAATACAAACTCCAAGAACATTCTTTTTTTTTTTTTTTTTGGCCTCATTGCCCTCTGGTGGTCGTGGGCGCTACCCAGTGCCGCTCCTGAGAGCCGCCGCTGGATTTGAACCACCAAAACCACCAAGCCCGCGGGCTGCAGTCCCGCACTCAACCACTTATGCCACCAGGCCTCAGCCCTCAAGAACATTCTTTAATGAGATGGAAAGAAAGCCTAATCACCAACTTCATATGGAAAAGAAAGAAGACAAGAAAAAGTAAGCCATGGTGGAAGAAGAAGAAAGTAGGAGGCCTGACACAACGAGATCTCAGAAGTTACTTCATAATCTTTGCAACCAAGGCAGCCTTAAATTGATGTAATAACAGTGAGGTAGAACATTGGAGCAGAATTAAGACCTAAATGTAAATACATCTACTAGGGACAGCCAGTTTTCATTAAATGGGTGAAGAGATTCCTCTTTAACAGACGATGCTGCCCAAAATGTGTGCTACATCTTAACCATAAGCACACAGCTTCAAAGACTGGATTGTTGACCTGAGAGTTTAGGGTCATTGTCTATTGGGACAGGTAAGTTCATTGGTATAACATAATCCACAAAGACAATGTTCTACATCCCACTTTGGTGAATAGGGACTGGGCTTTTCAAAGCTTGTGAGCTGCCATCTAAGGTGCAGCTATTGGTTTTTCCCCATCTAGATGAAAGAAGAGTGAAAAAAAAAATCAAGGACACAAGGAAACAATTAGATTAAAGGACTCATGGACCCCACAAACTGCAATCTCTACAACTCTGACACAAGAAAGACTAGAGAGGACCCAGCCACACTACTGACTGCTCTGAAAAGGATCACAATGAGTTCTAGATGGGAGGTGAGGGTAGTGAAGGGGAGTGAATAATCAAGGAGTTCAAGAAGGAAATGTGTGGAAACTGACTGTGGTAGCAATGGCTTGATGTGACTGAACTATAGAATGGCATAATCTCTGTATTAGCTCCCAATAATGGTTTTTAAAAAAATGATACCATAGTCCTTAGTCACCCTTTACGGCACCCCATGGTCCAACTTTTAGCCAGACTGTAGACAGATCTATCAGGTAAATAACACCTGGAGGTACATACATACTCATTAGAAAAATCAACCCAAAGTGCAGCATTAGCTTGAGGATAAAGCTCAGAAGTCAACAAGAAAAAGATACACATAGGAAAGGGCAGATACAAACACAAAACATAAGAAGAAAGTAGAAAGAGTGCTGTGACATTGTGAGGACAGTGTATGAATTCTTGACTTGAAAACCAACAGGTTTTCTAAACTCAAATCATTTAAATCACAATAGAAAGGGGGGGAAAGCCCCCACCTCCCCCCCAAAACAACACGAGTGTCTTCTATAAAAAATAAAGCATGACTCACAATGCACACCACACAAAAGAGAAGGGAGGGGGAGAGCTTAATACAGTGCCAACAGGGATTTTCAGAGAAAATAAAACTATGCAAAGATGGAAACAGAGACGAGAGTTCTGCTGACAAAAGCCCAGGAACACCAGGAACCACTGGAAGCTGACTGAAAGATGGATGGATTCTTCCCAGAAGTCTCCAGAGAAATGCAGCCTTGCCCTCACTGTGATTCCATCGGCGTGTCCAGCATGCCTAGATGATCAATTCCTGCTGTTTGAGGCCATAGCACTTGGTGGTAATTTGTCATGAGAGCCTAGGGAAACCGACTCCATGTGAGTTTTCTTGCATCCAGTGTCAAAATATTCTGTCTTTACAGAGGAGGAGGAGAATTCCTGAAGTTGTAGGCAAGAGCATTGCTAGTTTCTTGACAAGGTTAATTTTTTTTATTAAATTATTTTACTGGGGGCTCTTACAACTCTTATCACCATCCACACATACATCAACTGTGTCAAGTGCTTTTGTACGTTTGTTTCCCTCATTGTTCTGCTCGAGCCCCTGGCATCTACTCCTCATTTCCCCCCTCCCTCCATGCTTCCACACTGAGTCTCCAGTGCTGTCCCCTGTAGTGCAATGGGTCAGTGAGGGACATCATGTCTGGGAGTGGGGCTAGAATTGGACTCTTATGAAGATTAAATATGCTAATCTGTGTATGCTATTCTGTTATGGACTGGCATATAGTGATCATGTAATAAATATTAGCCCCTTAAGGTAAATTTAATAAGTGGCACATCCGGATAAAGTCATTTTTCCCATATATTTTCTTTCACGATTTTATATTTTGCACACCTACTTCTACTATCAGTGAACTTATTCTTTTACTGTCCAAGTCTCCCTCATCTGCGAAAGTTTAAAAAATAAGAAGTTTTCAAACAGTACAGAACGGGGCAATTCTTTCTGGAGTAATCACCAGACCTGTCCCAAGAACCACTAGATAGGTCCCACAGCCAAATGTTAAGTTAGTGGCTGAATATATCCTGGTTGTGCCACCCAGAGACCTCAAGTACTGCATTCACAGTTCATCAAACCACTAAAACCCCTCCCCCCCCCATTTCATTAAAGCTTTATTCCTTTTGCTTGAAATCTTACCTACATGCAAGTATTTGTGTTGTTGCTGTGGAGTGAACTTGGGGGCGGGGGGTCCCGTGTGACAACTCCAGCATTTTCTGGGCTCTCATTTTTACAAATGGAGATCATCAGTTCTCTCTGCCTCAGAGTTGCTGGGTAGATTCAACTCTTTGACTTTTCAGGAAGCGGTTGAGTGCCTAGCCATCACATTATGAAACCCAATCCAAAACCCATTGCTGTCAATACCAACTCAGAGTAACGATGAAGGACAGTGTAGAACTGCCCATAGGGATCCCAAGGCTATAACGTTGACAGGAGCATACATCTCAGCTCTCTCCTGTGGAGGGGTGGGTGGGTTCAAACTGTTGACCTTTAGGTTGACAGCGAAGTGCTTTAACCATGGCACCACCAAAGATCCTTATTGTGTTACCAAGGTACTTTATATGTGAGTGTGAATGTTTTTTTTACTCTATTTTGCTGTGAATGAGGGGAAGTGCAGAGTGGAGACCCAAAACCCATCTGTAGGTAACTGGACATTCCCTTATAGAGAGGTCATAGGCAAGGGATGAGTCAGTGAGGGTGCAGTATAGCACTGATGAAAACACAACTTTCCTCTAGTTCTTTAATGCTTCCCCCCCCCATTATCATGACCCCAATTCTACCTTACAAATCTGGCTAGACCAGAGGATGTACACTGGTACAGATAAGAGCTGGAAACAAAGGGAGTCCAGGATAAATAACCCCCTCAGGACCAATCATGAGAGCAGCAATACCAGGAGTGTAAGTGTAAGGTGAGGGAGAAAGGGGGAACCAAACACAATGATCTACATATAACCCCCTTCCTGGGGACAGACAAAAGAAAAGCGAGTAAAGGAAGACAATGGACAATGTAAGACATGCAAAAATAATAATTTACAAGTTATCAGTGGTTTGAGAGGGAGGGAGAGAGGGAGGATAGGGGAGAGAGGGGAAAGAAATGAGAAGCTGATTGATACCAAGGGCTGAAGGAGAAAGAAAATGTTTTGAGAATGATGAGGGAAACAAATGTACAAATATGCTTGACACATGGATGGATGGATGAATTACACATGGAGTCGTATGAGCCCCAATAAAGTGATTTAAAAAAATAGAATCCGAATCTAAAGATGGTCATTTGAAAGTTGAAGAAAGTGAGTCTTAGGAAGGTAGTGCTGAGAGTTAAAACTCGCTGCCCTGATCGACTTGTCTCTATCTTTTTACACCCTCTATTCAATGCAGCAAAGCCTTCAAAATAAATCCAGCACTGACCCACTTCTGACTAAATCCATCCCTGTGATCCAAACCATCTTCATTTTCCACCTGACCCATGATAATAGCCTTCACACCAGTTTGCCTATTTCTGTTCTGGCTCCCCTACAATCCAGTCTGCACACTACATTCAGAAATAAATCATTTTAAAATTGATATAAACTCGAGTCACTCACTCCTTTGCTCAAAACTCTTTATAGATTTTCCATCTCAAATAAAATCTAAACTCTATCCCAAACTGCAAGATATGATATAATTCTATGTTTTAGAATTTCACACATATTACAAAAATACCCGTACTGATAGCCCCACAGATACCTCTTCCCCTCAGACATCATTGCACTGCAGGGCCAAATGTGCTTTTGTAGCGAACACTTTTCAGACCCCTCACGATGCTTTCCCATGTCTTTTAGATATGCTCAAAATAATCTAAAGGTACAAACACCAGACCAGTTGACCGCGAGCACCCACTGACTCATGTGACTCTTGCACATACAGCGTACACAGGTTAATTTGGTTGTAGCCTTGATGGACACAGGTTGTTCTTGTGGTGCTATTCTTCTGCCGTGCTTCTGGGTGGGTTGAACTATCAACTTCTAGATTAATCACTGAGTAACACCTAGCCCCTGTGAGTATTTGTGCTTCAGAGAGCAAGGAAAGCTGGGCAATGGAAGCACATAAAGAAGAGAAAAAAAACCAGACTAAAACTTTCAAATCCTTCCACTCTCATAGCGGGAATACAATGGATTCTTGCCTAAGGAAGTTCTATTTCCCAGTAGTGCTCTCCATCTATTCTTCCTTCATTCTGTTCCAATTCTGGAGGTACCCAATCATGAACTATTCTTTGCAACAGTTTAACTTGGAGGCTAAGGAACACTATTTCCAATATTAAACAACGGATAACGCCCATTTTCTGCCGTCAAGTGAGTTACACCTCATAGCCACCACAGAGGGTTTCCAAGGCTGTAAATCAGGGCTGAATGACAATTTTTTTTCTGCCAAGGGCTATTTGGATATTTATAACATCATGCAGGTCAGACTGGCAAACATTTAATTAGCTCGCCCTTGATGTGAGGATGGTGCGGCTTCCTCCCATAAAGATTTAGACTTGGAACCCTGCCCCGGCCATTCTGCTGGACCTCAAAGCCGGCGATGAGTCCACATTGACACAGTGCTTGAGTTTAGCGTTGGGTTTGGAATATGCTCTTAAACATTGGGCTGCTAACTGCCAGGTGGGCAGGTGCAACCCACCCTCCACTCTGCAGGAGGTAGAGGAGGCTATGTCTGCTATGTAAATACCTCCAGCCTCGGAAACCCACAGAGACAGTTAGTTCTGTGAGTCTGCTCGATTAGATGGCAGTGAGAATGTGATGGCTGGAACGGTTTCTCTTGGTGAGACGTGGGGTGTTAGTTTGTACTGAGATTTCACAGGACTGATGGGCATGTAGGCCAGACATTCCCCACCGGGCTTGAAATCTTTAGGGGAGCGGACAGCTTCATCTTTCTTCCTGGAGTGACCTTGGTGGGATTGAACTGTCAACATTGTGGTGAACAATCAAGTGCCACCAGAGCTTCTTAAGCAGAGCATAGACTATCCAATTTGTACAGTGATGTAGATGTCACGATGACATGTATAAAACATAACATAAATTCTTCACCTTGACAATCAGAGGGACATTGAATGTACAATGGCAAAGAGTTTCAGTTCACAGAATTTTAATAGTTTTTTTTTTAATTCTGAGAAAAGATACAAATGTTGACTTTAGGTCCCTAATTTTAACTGTATATTTAGAATTTTGCTCTTAAATTTTAAGACATCATCAGAAATATTTAAAAAGAAGTTCCATGTTTTGAAAACATGAGTAGAAATAATTTTAATTCTTCTGTTTACCTATCTTCTTAGAAGTAATCATACATTTAAATTTCGAGCCTGTTAAGTAGGGTCTTTTCTCTCCCTTGCTTGTCTGTGTCCTGTTCTGTGATAGGCTGTTGCCTGTAAACAGATGAGTGATTGAGCTGTTCAGCATGTTCTCTCTCCTGTGTGCCCAGTTGCTTTTGATTCATGAGGACAACCATCCCCACGGTGCTTTAGACGCTGTCATTCCCGCCGCGTGGTGTCCCTGTGCACAGCAGAATGAAACATGGCCAGCTCTGGGGCCATGTGTGAACCCATCGTTTCGACTGCTGTGTCAATTCGTCTTGTCATGGGGGCTCTCTTTTTCTCTGCCCCATTTACTTTACCCATCATGATGTCCTTTTCCGAGAACTCTTCGCTCCTGGTAACCTGGCCAAAGGATGTCCGCAGTGGGCAGTGTGAAACTGTCCCGTTTGGTTTCCTATCAGGGCCCCTTGGTGGTAACACAGTAAGTAGACGCTGGTTTTGTTGTTCACCTGAGTGACAGCACAACACAGGTGTCCGTAAGGGTAAAATCTTAAGAATAAAGGGGCTAACCATTGTGGTGGAATTCATCCGGACCCACCGGGACCGTATCGGAGGGAGTAGAGCTATTGCCAAGGCTTTGTCTGTCGGGAAGCGGGCAGCCACAGCTTCCTCCTGGGGAACAGCTGATGATGACTTCACACCGCTGACCTCTGAGCTAATGCCACAAAGATCTCATTTAGAGTAAAAAGTGTAACACAGAGACAATAAATGATGCTGAGGTTTATTGGGAAAAGGGGGAGGGGGATATTAGACCAGATTGTGATAATGTATATACAGCTTTTATAAAAAGCAATTTAGCTATGGAAGTGTATGCGGTGTGAAAATTGTAACAAGAAACGAAACTTGGACTGTGGCTATCTTGGGTGAAGGAAGCGAAGAATTTTTGCTTAGTAGACATTATGGTAATGTGGTAGAATCATTGGGAAAAGGATAGCAATGATGGTTGTACAACATCAAGTGTATAATCAATGACACTGAGTTATATATGTAGAAGTTGCTGAATTGGAATGTACGGATTGTTTTGAAAGCTGTAAGAGCCCTCAATAAAATGATTTTTTTTAAAAAAGAAGTTGTTGAATCAGAGACTTTTTTTTTTTTTGGTGGCATCACTGCCCTGGTGGGAGTAGCAAGCCCAGCCTTGCTGCTGTATTTGAACTGTCAACCCTGTGGGCCGCAGGAGAGAATGTTTTGTTGTGCATATTTTTGCCATAATTAAAACATAATAACTAGATGAATAATAATTTTAAAAGTGCCAGTAAATAAACTCTCAGACTTTTTACTCACTTGTTGTTCAGCCTTGGGCAATTAGGATAACATATGTGTAAGGTAAGAATATTAACAGAGATCTTCATTTTTGGTATTTTCCAGGCTTTACTTACTTGCCCTGGACTTCCACCCACAGAATCAACACCGGCGGAGTCAGCCTCAAATGATTTCCTCTTTTAAATTTCCAAGTGGGAAGTTAAAGTCGATAATCAAATCTTTGGCTATGGTCCTGATTCTGGCTCACAGACCCCTTCTCGAACACAGTAGGGTTGCCCACACACGGGGGTCGCAGGCTGTCACTTGGATGGCTGGAGCCCCGGGGCCTTGGTGTCCAGCCTCCTCTCTTGGGCTTGCTAACCCCAGACCCGCCATCTGCTGTCACTGTGTCTCCACCAAGGAAGACGAGGCTTTCTGTTCCAATATGGAGTTCCAGTCTCAGAAACCCACAGAGGCAGGGATACCCTGTCCTGTAGGTTCACTCGCTGTGAGTCAGAATTGACTCGATGGCCGTGAGTTTGGTTTATTTCTTGGGACATTTATCTGGAAGCAGCCTATTTCTTCCCTCCTGCAGGGAGGCATGCCGGGTTTGAACTGCAGATCTTCCAGTTAGCAGCTAAGTGCTTAACTGCTGCACCACCAGGACACCCCCCAGAGCCCTTCAAGACCCAGGAAGAATGCATGTCTAATTACTGAGTGCAAAGCTTGAGACTAGCTATAGAGATATTTTGGGATAGAAGAGAGGTCTTGTTTGCTCTTAAATTATACCTCAGAAGTGTCTGTCTACTTTATTTTTTTCGCCAGACTGCTCAGTTTTTGCAGAATCCTCCAAGTGCTGAATCAAAGGAGCCTGTGAGATCGGAGCTTTACCTTCCACTCCTGGCAGGCTTCAAGGGGAATTATTCTGGCTCCGTTTCCTAATTCCCTCTACACTCTCCCCATCCCTTGACAGGCCTGGAATTGTACTATTTAGTGTTGGTCTTTCCCAACTGTGAATAACAATGGGCTCAAAGATATTCCTTTGGCTTTTATCATTGGCGTTTTCCTGCCTTCAGACTTGTCCAGTGAAACATATTTGATACTTATGTTGTTGGTTCCATGGAAACCCTCCCTGACAATTCATTCAATTTTTGTTCAGCAGACTGACTAGCCTCACCACCACCTAGCCAAACAAGTCAATTCTTAAATGCTAGTTTGTTGGCCAAGAGCCTTTAATAATTAACCTATACTTTGAAAATAGTTCTTTGAAAATCAGTCTTAGCATTTCCCATTAGTTCATATGCTGTTTTTGATACCTTTTTAAGAAGCGGCATAAATACTTGTGTGGCGTTTCATCACTTTTTATAAAGGGTGTTTTTTAATCTATTGACCCCATGTCCATAATTTCTGCTTGAGGTTGATCTCAATGATCAACCTTCCCTAGATACACACATCGAGATTGCCTTTTCAGGATGGTAGGGAGGGGGAGGAAACTTTGATCACAATTAACTTGCATGTACTTTTAATTTTATTCCTATTAATTGGAGACAACTGGTTAATATTTGAAATTAAACATTAAATGTTTTTTCCCCTTAAAGTGCCTGGGGTTAGATTCTTCATATTTTACTTAAAGATAAAACTCTGAGTGAAACCTTTAGACATCTCTTTCACTTCTCTCTCTATTGGTGGCTTAAGGAGCCTTGGTGGCAGAGTGGTTACGAGTTGAGCTGCCATCAGCATGGTCTGCAGTTCAAAATCCCCAGCTGCTCCGTGGAGACAAGACTGGGCTTCCTCCCTCTTGCCCACTACCCCATCCCATGGAGTTGCCACAAGTCAGTATCACCCAATGGCAGTGAGTTTGGTTGTGGTTTATTCATGGAGAACATGTATCCATGTAGTATGATGTAGACAATGCCTACCACGTGGTAGCAGGTGCATTAAAAAAGCCTATGCAGATTTTGTACTTTTTCATGTTAAAAAGAAAACCAATTGCTTCTATTTACAGGGCTGATGCTTAAGGGCCTGCATCCCAGTCCATTCGTTCTGGCACCATGTTGCCCCCAAGACAAGCCACATTGGCTCTGAGGGTAGTGTGTTTCTTGCTGTTATTTCCTGACTTTTCTTCTGAATCTAAAATCCCCAGAAAGGTATTGTTTGGCAAAGGGTCTCTTAGTCCAAATTTATAGCCTCTGTTTTGGTCTCTTTGTTGAGGGATATCTTTTTGTAAGGCAGAGGGAAGTGAAAGTCAGCTGTCTTCCAGTCTTGTGCTGACTTGTGGTGGCGCTGCGGGTGGGTGAGAGAGCTATGCTTCCCAGTGGATCAAGGATTGGTTGTTCTGGAAGGAGGTCACCAGACCTTTCTTTAGCGGTGTCTTTGGGGGACTCTACTGGGACTCCCATCCTCTTACCCTGCTTTCATTCTCCACAGGGTTTAGTAGCCAAGGGCTCACCTGTGTACACTTCCTAGGGACTCAGCTTTATGATAAAGACTGTCCATTTTCTTATTTTGATAAATTATAAATCGACTCCCCCTGATTTATTTATTTTTCATACCCTTTCTCTTCCAGGTTAAATCTATAATATCTTTTAAATAACTATTGATAAAATAAAAATCCCTGTCCATTTCCTAAACCAAGGTCTGTTTTGAAACGTGCAGCCAGAAGAGAGTCCTTCTTAGGAATAATGATGACAAGTCTGGACCTCACGGAATGTGTATCTGTTATAAGGAGGGGCATTATGCTTGGAAAGAAGAGAAAGGCCCCTCGGAGAGATGGAAGGACAGAGTGGTGACCGCAGGTCGCAGCCTAGCGTGAGGGTGTGCTGGATTTGGCAGGGTTTCCTTGTTTGTACACGGAGCTGCTCTGAGTCAGAAGGTACCAAGAACAACAACACAAACACCTTTTTGGATTCTGATTTCACAGGAAGTGGATAATTCAGTTTATTCTGTTGGCTTTTATATTTTCTAGTTCTAATTTACTATCTTCAGAAGTTTCCTAACTTGAGGGCAGAAATAGCAACTACTGTCCCAACAAAACTTGATTCTTGTGAGATAGGACAGACACAGCTCCACTTCGTCACCGTTTGCCACCACCTGTCACCCCCACAGCACTCTCTACTTCTCTGCTAGGTTCCATCCTTCTTGACAAGGACTATCACCCAATTTGCCTAATAACCAATTCCCTCAAGGTCACATAATTCCGATGGGGAAGTTTCATGTCCCCAATTGACATAGAAGGGAGCCTTCACTACAGAGTAGGCTTTGAATTGGGCTGCTAACTATAAGGTGGGGCGATTCGAAGCCACCTGCTTCTTTGTTAGATTATTAAAAACATAATGCTCCCGTAAAGACTGACAGCCTCAAAATCCCCCAGGGGCAGCTCATTCTATTCTGTCCTAGAGAAGAACTATGAATTGGAATCAAAGGAATGGTATTGAGCTTGTACCACACCAGTACCACCGTCTTCAAACCTCAGCTGTTACATTCTTTGTGCATTTCCCAGTAGAATGAGAGCCTGGCTTTTCTGAGTCTATCACATTTTCCCCATTTGGTAAGATGCAGCCTCACCACGTTGGAAAATATGGTAAGTCATTGATAGTTGAGGTTTATTTTTTAAACAAGTAGCAAGGTGAAACTCGGGATCAGGCTCCACAGGCTGTAACTCAGCATCAGGCAGCTGTAGGCAAAGTCTCGTTGCTTGGTGCAGGACAGACAGCTCTCTTGGTGGTGGAGGG